>JADRCD010225421.1:0-22107 GCA_019843815.1 Montemys delectorum | reverse complement strand
CTGCTGCTACTAGTCCCTTAGGCCTCGGGCGCTCTCTCCACATCAGGGTCAGGCAGAAGCAAGCTGTGCCGCCCAGATGCGTGGGCAGCCCTGTAAGTGACTTTTAGAAAAAAAAAATCTTCTGGATTTTTCTTTTTTTTTTCTTCAGTATTCTCATTGAATTAGAAGCAAGTTATTGTTGTTTAACTAGAAACAGTAAAAAAAGTGGTATGGAGATGATGGACATTAGCACAACCTAGAAATGGATGTATCTCCTGAACAAAAGGAACGCGCTTTGTGCACTAGTTACACAGTTGATCAAGTGGCATTCAATGAGCAATTGTGTAGAACAGTCCCATTTTCTTTCCTTCCTTCTTTCTTTCTTTCCTTCTTTCCTTCTTTCTTTCTTTCTGAGACAGGAACTCCTTATGTAGATGTGCCTAGAACTTACAGGCTGACCAGAACTCACAGGGATCTACATGTTTCTACCTCTTACCCTCCTGATACTGGGGTTTCCAGCATGCCCCAGTACAAGGCCTTCCTTTTTGCTGCTAAACTCAGCTATCTTCAGGATGGGTGTATGTGTGTGTATGTGTGTGTGTGTGTCCAGACCTCTTTTAGACAACAGCTAACTTATAAAATATTTGAACAGATATGAGTTGGACACTTGAAGAAGGGAAGCTCCTGCAGGAAGCCAGCTAGCTGTGCTGGACTCCAGAGTCAATGGGAAGAAGGGGGGGTGGGGAGAGGGAAGGAGGAGAGAGGGAGGGAAGGAGAGGGAAGGGGGGGGGAGGGGGGGGGGGGGGGGGAGAGGGAGGGAAGGAGAGGGAAAGAAAGTTTTGGGTTTATTGCTTTGGGTTTATTGCTTTAAGAAGAAAGAGCAGGATACTTTTTAATTATTATTTAAAAATGAGAGTTAGAAGATGATAATAATTATCAGAGAATGTGACCGTGCAGAGAAAGGCTGTGGGTCAGAGCCTGAGCAGGGCAGAGTGAGACCAAAGGATGCATTGCTATCATTGTGGATTTCAGGACAAGGCTGATCCACTTCATGATGATATTTAAAGACTTTCTGAAAGCCAGGGTTTGGAGAGAGGTGGTTCATAACGCGCGTATGTGTACGCGAGCACACGTGTGTGCATGCGCACAAACACACACACACACACACACACACATGGCCATGTAAGGGTTACCCTGCTGCGGTCAATGTTCAGGAGGGGCTAGGACAGCAAAGGATTTAGACGGGAAGCCAATCTTTATGAAATGGTTCATAAGAATCTTCCTGACCCATGTATCTTATCCTTGGCCAGGGGAGCTTCTTGCTTCCCTGATGTGGACAGACAGGCAGCAGTCAGGCCTGGCTCTACTGGGCAGCTGTTTGGCAGCTGCTTCAACCCCAGAAGATGTGGAATTGAGGAGGACGCCGGCTTCCCAGTGGACTCCTGTTCAGGTGTGGGGGTGGGGGTATAGAACAGAAGAAGCAAAGGCCCTGAGGCCCCTGTCCACCTAGAGTATAGCCAGGTGACCAGTAAACTGTGTCTCTGTCTTTACTAAGCCATTCTAGGCAAAATTTAGCCTATCACACACTGCAGACCTTGGTACTACACGCACCTCCTGAAACCATGCTGGCTTGATCAGAGAACAGTATAATCCGCCCCCCCCCTTCCAAAAAAAAAAAAAAACCAGAAAATGAGCCCTCAGCCATTCCGCACACCTACTGAAGTTACACGGAGATCCAGACTATAACCCAAGCTGCGTTCTGAGCTTAAAAACATGAGCAAATCCACAGGTCCCAGGGTAGGCGTGTCCTTTGCTGAGCACCAGCCAAAACTGGGATGTGTCTGCTCAGCAGCAGCAAGCACTTCATTTTACAGCCCCTGGCTTCAGCCCAGGACTTGCCAGTCTCGAATCCATGATACCGTTCGTGAGCCTGGCCAAGATACTGCTCTTTGACCTGAGATATATATCCACACATACCACGCACGAGTGAACCCAGGGTGAAAAGCAGGGTTTAAGAAGCACATATGGGACTGAAGAAATGGCTCAGTGCATGCATACATGTACATACGCACACGCACACGCATGCATATGTGTACATATGCACACGCACACACATGCATACGTGTACATATTCACACGCACACACAAGTACCCACTGCCAACCTTATAGTCTGAAGAATGAAGGATTATGGTTTCCATTAACAGCTTGCTGTTTCAAAAAAGCCATTACTTAATGTCTCATATAATATACAACAGTGAAATTGGATAGAGCTCATGTTTACCCATAAAACTGTAATAATCATGTGGAAAATTGAAAAAAAAAAATAGCAACTGTCAGCCAAGGGATTCATTCTGGATTTGGGCAATTTGTAGAATAGCTCCATGTTTATGGCTCCATGTATTGAAAACGTCTGTCTTATATCCGCAGGCAAGCACAGCGCTACAAAGGAACGGCAGCTCAAGGTTTGACTGGTGGGCACTTGAACTACAGACATTGTCACTTCTCTGCTTCTAGAGAGAGCTTTTGAGAGACAGCATGTTCCTCCTGAGGATGCCCATGTTGTAAGACCAGGCAACATGTCACCTCTATATGGAGCTGTGTGGCCTCAGTTAGGAGCTGGGCAGGTGTGGAAGGATCTGAAGGGGAAAGGTTATCCTGGACAGTCCCAGTGAGCTCAAGCAAATCCTGGGCTCTTTCACACAGTGCCCCTTGCCCTGCAATGGTTAGGGATGAGAAGGGCAGCCCAGAGGGATGAGGGCGGGAGCCATAGCTGTGGGCAGCTTCTAGGAGCTAGAATAAATAGGAAGAAGTAGGGGTTCCTGCACTGACAACCACATCCTCAAAGACAAATGAGATCCTGCAGCCATTTGCAGATGCCTACTGAAGTCACATAGCCACCCAGAGCCAGACTCCAGGCTTCAGAAACTGAGCAAACCACAGTTCCCACGGTAGAGTAGATGACCTTTGCTGGAGCACCATGTGGACAACTCGGTGTGTGTGTGTGTGTGTGTGTGTGTGTGTGTGTGTGTGTGCATGTCTGTGTGTATGTGTGCGTGTGAGTGTGCCTGCATATGTGCATTGCATGCATGTGCAAGCATGTGTATGCACATGTGTGTATGTACATGCAGGCACATATGTGTGTATGTGTGTCAGAGTATAGGTGCACACATGCGATGACATACATGTAGAGCTTGGATTGCCTGCTTTAAGACAGATTTTTTTTATTTTTTATTTTTATTTTTGCTGTTCCCAGTTGGCGTACACTGGGCTCGCTAGTCTGTACTCTTCTGAGGATTCTCCAGTCTGCACCACCACCTTTGCTGTAGGACACTGGGATTACAGGTCTGTGCTTCCACTGCTAAATTTGAGAGGGGTTCTGAGGATTTGAACTCTGGCCTTCATGGTTGTGTGGCAGTGCTTTACCCACAGAACTATCTCCCCAGGTCAGCACATTGATTTTAACTCAGTGATACCTGCACTAAACTTCAACTTACAGTTGCTTTAACCCACTGTTTGAAGTGACTCCTACAGCAGCGGGAAGAAGCTGATGCACTGCCACTGTATGGCTTTCCCTGAGCCATGTTTATGGCACAATGGGGATTTATTAGATATGTAAAAATCAGTCTCAACATAGTCATTTTTATTTTAATGTTTCACTGTTGGATCTTGCAGCTCGGTTTTCATCTCCTTGCTCTTCTCAGGATGATGCAGCCTGCAGGTTCTTGATGGAGCTGTAGGTCTGAGAAAGGAACCAGGGATCACTCTCCAAGAAGACCCTCTTCAAACCCCAGGGTTAGCTAGCTGCATTCCGGGGTGTGCTGGGCGAGACTGATGCTGTAAGCATGGGAACTGGGCCACGCAGAGAGAGATGTAGATCCCTGAAACCATTTTTAATGAAACATAAACATTGAGTTAGCACGAGGCCAGTTTCTGGGTGGCTGGTTTGAACTTTGGCAATAAGGATACAGAGGGGAAAGTCTCCAGTTTTAATGAGATCCAGATGTTCCGCTAGTCCCAGGTGACATTTTTCATCATTTTTAGTTAATAATTTTGTCAGCGGCATTTTGGTGTTATATATCCAAATTGGTGACAATGGCTTTTAGTGATCAAATAAATCCCAAATAAGAGTGTCACTTAGGGATCACCTTATATACCCCATCATTCTTTACTTAATTAACAACTAGTTATTAGCATAGCAATTGGAATTTTCTATCACATGATTCTGTCTGATGACAACCAATCACTGGACTCATATAGAAATGTGATGTTTTATTTTAACAACAGCTGCTATCACAGCCAATTCTTAGAAGAATCTGAGAATAAGAATGTTGGAAAATGACTCTCTTGGGTGGACCAGAGCCAGAGTCAGGGTTTATCACCAATCACAGTGGACATGATCCAAGAATTTCAATTTAATGTCCATTCACACCAATTGGAATAGTCAAGTACTATTCCGAAAAAAAAGTGTGTGTGTGCATGTGTGTGTGTGTGTGTGATGAACATGCGTGTACACACATGTGCATGCAGGTACCTAGAGAGTCTGGAAAAGTATGTTGAATTCTTCGGAACTGGGCTTAAAGGTATTAGTGAACTGCCTGCCATGGGTCCTGGGAACTGAATTTCAGTTCTCTAGGTTGAGCCATCTGCATCTGGAGTAGCAATTTTTAAGGAGCACACTTTTGAAAATTAAGATTAAGGAAAAGTCAACAGCCATTTTCTGAACCACAGTGTGACTACACATATCACATAAAAGGTGACTGGCTGTGGGGCATCTGCCTAGGACACAATTTTACTTACGTAACAGAATCTGAAAGACAATACTTATGACCAATGTGATGGTTTGAGTAGGTTTGTCCCACCCCCACCCTCATAGATTCATTTCAATGCTTGGCCACAGGGAGTAGCCCTATTAGGAAACGTGGCCATATTGGAGGAGGTGTGGCCTTATTGGAGGAGGTGTGGCCTTGCTAGAGGAATTGTGTCACTGGAGAGGTGGGGCTTTGAGGTAATATATATGCTCAAGTCTGCCCAGTTTCAAACAAATCCAGTCTCCTTCTGGCTGTCTTGCAATCAGTATTTGGAACTCTCTGTTCCTTTTCCAGCACCATGTCTCTCTGTGTGCTGCCAGGTTTCCTGCCATGATGATAATGGACTAAACCTCTGAAACTGTAAGCCAGCCCCAGTTAAAGGTTATTTTTTTTATAAGAGCCATGATGTCTCTTCACAGCAGTAAAACCTTAACTAAGATGACCATGTTGAGAACATGACTTACCGTTCTGGAAGCTTCGTTCTAGAAGCTTGTCCTGAGAGCTGAACCTAACTGCCTTCTTGAATTCATAAGGAAAGGACAGCAGAGTGCACGTGCTGGATGAGATTAGCTTTTACTTGTTGGAGCAGCTACAAAAGAATGGAGCCAATGGGTCTATTGTTTCTTGTCCATTCACAACGAGCATGATTTATAATGCACTAGTAAAGCAATTCAGCACCGGCTGCAGCTTCAATCGGACATTGTTATCTGTGTTCACGTGCATTAGAATGATGGGATAATTTTAGACTTTGAATCACCAGTGTGTTTGGTTTCAAGGAAATTAGGAGCTTAGGCAACAGGCCCCTTGTGCCACTTAACGAATGAATCATTCATGCTTACTGAAAATTACTAGAATCTCTTTGAGTCTTTATATTTTTAATACCACAATAATACATTATTTGGCCCCGTGCTGTCCTTAATCACTTCCTCTACCACCCACCTAGTAGAAGACCCTGTTTGCAGCATAGATGGGAGAATGAAAAGTCCTTTACAAGAACCATTATAAAGAAGAAACAGTATTTGCACAGACTCTACAGGGCACACGGATCTCTTTCCCATGCTGTTCCTATCCTACCTGTCACTTTGTGTCAAACAAAAATGCATCCACAGCAACTCTTACTAGAATGGAGGATGGTCACAGAGAAGGCGTGCTCCATTGGAGTGGCCAGCAATTATCATGGGGCTTTACAAAGTCTCTCCCCTCTTATTGGTTACCTGAACTTGAGCTCTGTCTCAAGAACCGAAGTTAAAAAAAAACAGAAGCCAGGCATGGTGGTGCATACTTACGATTCCCCATATGGAGAGGCAGAGGCAGGGGATTCTCAGGCTTGCTGGCCAGACAGCCTAGCCTGTGTGTCAAAGTTCTGGCCAATGAAAGATCCTGTCTCTAAAGAGAGTACATGATATTAACCCCTCATGTATAACTCCCCCGGGCCCACACACAAACTTAAGGGAGCTCAAACCATGGGTCCATTCTTTCATATTCTAGTAAGTCATCATGATGTAGCCAGTCCCTCCACACTGCCCCATATTCTTGAGCTCTGAACCCATCTATTTAATCGACAGTGAATGGGAGATATTGAGAGCAATGTGTCTAGAGTACCTTTTATCTAATAATTTAGTAAACTACTGTTTATACAACATTTGCATAGCATTATGTGCCATAAGTCATCCAGAGACATCTAAAGTATGCAGAAAGATGTGTGTGGGTTCTAGACATATACCAGGCTATGAGAATGAGGACTTACCACACATGGATTTCCATATCCACAGGGGACCCTAGGAACCATTCAGCCATGGAAGGTGGAAGAGGCTGTGCCCTGCTCTAAGTTAACTGCACGATGTGTGAAACCATAGCTTCCCTCTGCTTGCCCTGGATGACTCCCTTTTATAAAACAGTTCTCTACTTTAAGTCGAAATGCTGGAATGAATGTCCCCTCACCTTGTTACTGAAGCAGGCCACAATTTCTCTGCCCAACCTAAACTTGAAACAGACAGAGAACAAACTCATTGCAGGGTAAAAAATTCTGAGCCCACTTCTGGGTTTGAAAACTCACCCAAACCCTCCAGTTCCTGAGTTCAAAATCCCACCAATCCCTGAGCTTGCCTTAAAAATCCCACTAGTCCTCTCCCTGGAAAACTCTCACCCACTGCGTAAAGCCCATCTCGAGCTCAGTTCTTCGCCGTTCCTTAGCTGAGCAGAAGTAGCCACCCTCTCAATGAAGCTCTTATGTGAGGTCCATGGGAACTTTGTGTTACTCCTTGGCCTCAGGATACCTTTTCCTCTGAGGTAGGACACCCCAGAGCTGCAACATATGCATTAGGGAAACCTTTCCCCTAGAGCTTTTACACTCACACTTATTCCTGTAAATAAATGCTAGGAGCTATGGATTTACCAATCAGAAACATATAATCATACGGGCTAGTTAAAACCATATCAGAAAAACTGAGCCCTTCAAGTTTTTGAACACAGTGGACCAATGAAGGAGATAACCTCCTCATCAGAGATATCTTCTTGTCTGAGACTTTTCCTGGGAAGATACACACACACACACACACACACACACACACACACACACATCTATTTGTCCCAGACAGAAGACCCATGTTAGTTCAAAGTAACGATGCTACTGAAGTTCCACTTGATGAATCAATGAATTCTTATTAAGCGTTACTAACAGAAGCATGGGCAGGGCTCCCGACAGGAGCTGAGGTGATTCCGAAGCAGCTGCATCTTGGAAAAGTGCAGCCACGAGCTCACCTCATCCTAGGTGATGAGTTACAGGGCTACAACCTTGCTGCTCTCTGCTCATCTCATGGGAGCTAAGCAGGTAAGAGGCCCTGCACTCAGTAACTGGGCTGCTCAGCCTCCATCTCCTGCCATTGTTTACTGCCTCTGTCACTGTAGGGAAGGGCCTGCCTCCCTGAGTCTTGTAAGATTCAGCTTCCAGAGGCTCAGAACAACCCCATCTCCTGTCCCTATCCATTACCCACCAATGCCCACTACAGCTCCTTTGAGGGAATGTTTCAATCTGGAGGGAATAGCTATCCAACACATCTTACCCTAGGAACATGGTGGAGCCCTCTGACCGGTCACTAGACCTTTACCGACAAGGAATTCCTTGACCTCTTAGGGATCTCAACTCAGGTGGAACTGGATCATTGGCTTTGACGCTGAAAAGAATTTCAGGACAAGCCAGTGTGAGACAGAGTTAGGATTTATTAAATAAGACTTGTAATATAGATTTTAAGTATGAGGGTCAAGAGAAAGAGTATCAGAAGGTAAGATGCAAGTGAGGGTACCTGAATGAGATCCCAGCTGGTTCCTTGGGGGTTGGGGGTGAGGGGGGACCCAACTGGATTACAAACTGATGAAGTTAAAGTCCAGATCACTGGGAGGTGAGAAGGTTGGGTGTGTTTATTGTAAACAAAATAACTATCTTGTTTGAGATGCCCAGACAATGACTGGGAGAGGGCATACCCAAATCATACATGAAATCACCTTGAGCCTGGATCAGTGCTCTAGGAAAGAAACCATGAGTGCTTGCCAGCAGCTTCACAGCAAGTGTTGCCAACTGTGCTGGAGTCCTCGCTCATCAGCGTCCTGTGAGAGGCTCTCACGTCTACACAATTCTCTTTGGCTTTCTGTTCTGCCTCAATTATTAGTAATTAAGACTGAAATACAAGAACATGTGACTACCGTGGGCATGCCAATCAAGTAAAATCAGTAGCATTTGGTGAGTTAAAGCCAATAAAATTAACAATAAAATTGATAGAATAATCCCTGATATTTTAGAAAGAACTAAACAAATCTACCCATGTTTCTGACATGGTGAATTCCAGACACTGAAGAACAACCTCAGTGAACGACACCAGCAATGGATGTGCCCCTCCCCACCTTCCAAGCTCATCTGTCTGTAATTCCAGCATCTGCAGTCTCACTGGGGGCTGTGTAATTGCCAAAGCATACAGCATTATTTCCCAGTTCTCAGGAAGCCAATCATCTGAAGCAAGAGGAAGCATCCCTTTGCTAAGAGAAATCCTGGCTTCCCCTTCTTGAAGGTAGAATGCAATGGCCTGCCAAGCCCAGACAGACCCTGTGTTGGCATGTGGCATTATGGGATATGAGGGGTAATGAGAAGGAAGTCCCATCCAGACCATATATAGTGATGTGACACAAAGAGTAACTACACATAGTCCTGTTCAAGTTCTAAACATTTCTGTCTTTTCCACTCTCATTAAACAACTCAAAAGAATAGTTCTTGAGAGCAGCTAAGAGCCTGCCACAGTTAAGCCTTACTTTTGCACCAGACACTCCAACAGATGTGGTAAGTGTATTACACGTGTTAATACTCAGTAAACCTGAGAGCCAGGCGCCATTGGCACATTTACCCCTCACTTAAAAACCAGCAAGGGAAGGGCTTAGAGAAGAAAGGGTGGGTGGGGCAGTCCCCACTAGGGAGACACAGAAATTCAACCCAAGGCTTCTCAAGGTTTGCGCCCGGCTTGCCTGAGGGGTGGCAGGAGGAATCCAGTCTCTCCTGTTGAGATCTGTCTAGTTCACCTTTTCAACTGGGTGGGGAGGATATCTAGGGAATGCAAAGCATTCCTACTTCAGGCTTTTGTGAAAGAAAGAGAAAAAAAGGCAGGGAGGAGGTGGCGCCTGAGAAATGAGAGGAAATCCCAGATCTGAGAAACTCCTTGGTGAACACAGGGCTTTGTCCTTGCTGCTTTGAGCCTGGTTGACCTCAGGCCATCATCCTGCTTCAACCTCCTGAGTGCTGGGGTTCCAGCACCCACACTTGGTTCCTTTGGGACCCAGGGATCCTGGCCGTCACATTCTCTACCCTCTGTACACATACCCAGAACAGGCCTATCTGACCCCTTTAAGTGCTAGAGTATAAGCAGCGCTCGGTCTGGCTGTGTCATCCTGGAGAGACTCCATTCTATAGGCAGCTTCACTAGACACCATTCGGAAGGTGGGGGGGGGGATCTTGTGCTAGGGTGGACAACTAGACATTCCCTTCTTTCTGCTGCCATTCACACCACTCAGATAGCGACTTACTCCTGGGAGGAAGTTTATTGGGGCGAACTGAGACGAGGGTGCAGATGAGAGCATTGAAATCATAGCAATGAAGCAAGTCTCAAGAGGTTACGGACAGACCAGACCAAGGAGAGGATGCAACCCCCTCACCTGGACCCCACAAAGTTGTGAACACCCAGAACTCTGATGCCAATGGTCGTGCCAACCTGTCTTCTGACATCCTGACTATATCGAGGGCAGAACAGGTCGACAACTTCCACTGTCCCTGGGGCTTCAGCTGGGTTTGGCTCCCGATTGTTGACCTTGCCCACTCAGCTACCATCTCCTGTCCACCTGACTGCACATCTGCATCCGTCCCGCTCAGCCTTGGTTCTGCCCTCCTCCCTCACCCCTACAACGGGCTACCTTCTCTCTCATCAGTCCTGGGAGCGGACAGTGGCTAGGATGGCTCGTTATCTGTTCAGACTCTACCTGCATTTCTATGAGCTCACTCCTGGAGCCCCTCGAATTCTGTTGTAGCCTCTTTGGCTTAGATTCATTCTACAGGCTGCCTATAAGCACAAATAGATACATCTTCATGAACTGAGATTAATATTAGTATGAAGATTGGAAATACCTATGCAAAAACACAACTCTCACCTCAAAGGAGATAAGAGATTATCTGTTTTACAGTCAGATAAGAGTGACATAGCCTGGGAATATAGATTTAGGTTACCTCAAATTCTGTGTTCCCACATGGACACAGTTTCATCAAGTTTTTAAAGTAGCAAGACAAAGAAAGTCATAAATCAAGACACATTCAATACAGGGGTGGAAATATCAGAGAGGCAGGTTACAGCAAAATGGAGACCATCTCAACTAGCCGACTCTGAGGTTATCTGATCAAATGCTTAGCTCTTTGGTTAGTGGAAGCTATTGGTGTGCTATGTGTTTTGGAAAGTATGTTTTTATCTGTTAACCACAGGATGTTAGATCTGACCCAGAGGTGGGCAAAGAATGGGCTACTTAGGTGTCAAAAAATAGCCCAAGATACATCGTAATTAGGCTCTGGACCTGTAGCATTCTGACCTCTCTGCACCACCGCTGTTTTAAATCAGCCAGTCAGCCTTTGCTGAGTCGCAGAGACTGCAAGAACCTGCCTTTGCCTCAGCCAGATCCCCAAGTGGAGCAAACTGTCCTTGAAGCCAAGGCACCTTCTGATGCTACCATTGTTCACTCAGACCGGGAGAAGGCAGGCTTGTTCTCTGTCCCTGGCATGGTGCACTGCTCAGGACAGCAAGTCATAACCTACCACGCCCCACAAACTCCTGACGGTTGGTCTCAGCTCTGTTCTTTGATGTCATGAATCCTAATCTAATTGTGAAAAATAAACTGCCTGGTAATCCTAGTGTCTCTTCCATAGACAGGACGTCCCATCTCTATAAGCAGAAGTCTTGCCTCTGCTGGTATTTTCTTGTCTTGACTCGGCCTTTCTTCCCGAACCTCTCGCTGTCTTAGCTGGAGGGAGGCAGCAGAGGCTAATGGGCTCCTGGGAGGGGAGGAGCCATTATCAATAAATACACTAAGGTGGTAAGAGGCTGTGAAGGAGGAGCAGGGGCTTCTCATTAGACCATCAGCACAAAGAGCCTTTGAGCTAAGAGGCCCCTGGGGTCAGCGGCCAGCAGGCTGGCAGCTGAATGCTCAAACAGTGCTTTGAACAGTCAGAATAGGCTGTATGGGGCCAGGGCACTGGGCCCGAAACGCCGCCAGGAAGCAACTCTAACTGCTCTCAGAGCATGCTTGCTCTAGAAGCTCATAGAGCCTTCTCTGGAAGACAGTTGGGCTGACAGGGAGCAAGTGGGAGCAAGGGCTGATGACGTTAGAACTCAAGGGCTCTTCGGTGCTTTGCACTCCGGCGGGAGCGATACTGATACTGTGGACCTCCATCCTCGCCTCTCCCATTTCATTCTGCTTTGTTTAAAAAGAAAAAGAACCACTACCACCACCAAACCCTCAAACTGAGAAAGTTCACCAACAACACATGATCAGTACAGTACTTCGCCTATTCAGTAGAATCAGGAGGCATCGCTACATAGGAATATGCACTTAGTGGTTTTAGGTTGACCTAAAATTGGGGGCACGACAAGTGAGCTACACCCACCTCAGCCCAGAGGGTTCACGTTGAGAGTTATCTTTCTTTCTCTCTCTTTTTTTCCCTTTTTTTTCTCTTTCTTTACCTTTTTTTTTTTTTTTTTTTTTTTGAGATAGGGTCACACTATGTGATTCTGGCTCTCCCACATAGCTGACCTGGAACTTACAGAGATACTCCTGTCTCTGCTTTTCAAGTTCTAGGATTAAAAGCATGCGCCACTATGCCTGGCTTTTGCATTACTTTCTTAGGAGAGTAAGTAATTATATCATTATTTTTCATTTTAAAATTATATTTAGTGTGTATATGTATGTTATGTTTCTTTGTATGGTGTGTGTGTGTGTGTGTGTGATGTGTGTATATATATGTGTGTCTGTATGTGGGTTTTATGTGATGTGGTGTGTGTTTTGTATATGTGTCGTGGTATGTTGTCTGTTGTGTGTGTATGAGTCTGAGTGTGAATGTGTGTGTATATGTGTATTATATGTGTGTGTGTGTATGCTCACACACAAATATATGTATGTGTGTGTGCACGCGCGCCTAGTTGCAATATGTGCCTGGTCAGAAGATAACTTGCAGGAATCAGTACTTTTTATACCATGTGGGTCCCAGGACTCGAACCCACAAGCTGAGCACAGAAGCACATGCCTGGAATCCCTGCAGTGGAGAAGATGGTTTCAAGATCAGCCTGAGCTACAAAGAAAGATCTTGTCAATCAAACAAACACCTAAAGGGAAACAATTAAATTCACATAAGCACATTTAAATTCAGGAACAAATAGAGACAATGAATGACATTAGCTAGCTGTGCCTATTAATTAAAAACCTAAGAAGAAAATAAACCTTCTCTCCTGAACAAAACCAAGCACTAATCCAACACTTTGAGACTCTTATCTGAGGTTATGGAGGTGATGCTCCTGTGGTGGGCGTCGACTACATCATGCTGGCCCCTCTGAATCAGTAGTGATTTCTTTTTACCTGTTACCCAAGTAGCTTCTACATATCTACTACAAGCAATGCACACAAGTGCTTCATTTTATTCAAGAAAGTATTGGATGCTCAAAGATGTTGCAGTGTGGTTGGCACTACGTTGAAGCGATGGGTCACACTAATCTCCTACTGTCTCATCATGACAGCAAAATTGAAGGTATATTCATATAATTCTTAAAAATCACCTCATTATGATGAGCTCACAGATGAAAACACCCCCAAAGCTAGATGAAGATGGCCGCTCAACCATTTTCTTTAGAGGGTGAAGATAAGTTCCAGTTGGCAGGATCCCAGAACTAGTTCTTTGGAGTGACTGGAAGTACTTTTCCCTCCCATCACCATTCTTCTCTTTGTTAACTAGCCTGCTAGAGATGAAAACAGTCTATAAAGGGACGCGTGTATCCCTCACTTTGTCTACTAGCTTATTGTAAACAATGGACCCAAAAAACTAGAATTTTCCCCCTTCACACTTCCCATGCCACTCCCTGGAATCTCATGCTGGGAGAGGAGAAAGTGTGGATCAGCCAGAGGGAAAACTTTTCTCCTTGAAAGGTTTGCAACATATCAGACCACTTTATGAAAGAGGTAGTGGTGGGTGGGCTACATCTTCACAGGGACTGTGTTGTTCTCTTAACTCTGGCCCACTACTTATAACGTAGCTTTATGTCAGGACTCTAAAGGGTCACTGAGCCTCTTTGTCCCTCTCCTCAGTGTGGCCACATTGAACAATCCTCCCATGTCTTGCATTTCACTATTAATTAGTGGCTTTAACTAATGTATGGATAATGGAGTGACCAAATCTGTTTTGTTGAGACACAGGCTGCGGCTCTTAGGTAACGTGAGTGTTAGCTCTTCTTAGACGAGTTTGTCTGGAGGAAACAGAACTTCCTTGCTTCCTTTTTGAAAAGGTTCAAGCAGATCCCAAAGGCTCAGAGCTTGCTGTTCTCCTGATGGATGAGTTCTCCATTTACTCTTGATCCAAGTGTGAACAAACAATTTATGCCAAGACCCACCATCAACCATTTGTTATCATCCAGTTAACATCTACCAACTATCCATCACCCATTTATCCACACACCATTAGCCATCTATCATCAATCTGTCTATCTCTCTATCTATCTGTCTGTCTATCTGTCTATCTATCTATCTATCTATCTATCTATCTATCTATCTGCCTACCTACCTATCATTTGTCTATCATCTATCAATTGATGGATCAATGGATCTATCTACCTATCAATCTGTCCATTATTTATATTTGTTTACCCATCTGCCATGTGTTCTCCATGCATTATTTGGTTAGATTCTTGCAGCCGAGTCCCATGTAACTCAGGCTGGCTTCTTACTCAATATGCAGCTGAGGCTGGCCTTAAACTCAGAATCTTTTTGTCTCTACTTCATAATTGCTGGGATTGTAGGCATGTGCCGCCACACTTAGATTTATTATTATTAGTTTATTAATTGATGAAACAATCTTAGTCTCGAGAGATGGATGTGACCAGAAGATCCATATATCAGGAGTAAGAAAGGGATTTCTTTGGTTACTTTTTTTTTTTTTTTTTTTGAAAGTGTCAGGGGAGCAGGAGAGACGAGAGAGATGGCTCAGCTTAGAGTGTCATACTTTTTCGGAAGACCCTGAATCTTCCTGCCACCCACACCAGGCTCTTGGCTTGTAACTCCAGGTCTATGGGATCTGCTGCCTCCTCTGGCCTCTGCAGGCACCCCCACACATGTGGCATACACTCTTACACAGAGACACATAAATAAAAATAAGAGCAAATGTTTAAAAATGACAGGGAGTGGGAGATACTTCTCAGGGGCTTACATTATTAGGGGTTCGTTTTTATACAAGAGTGAGTTCCAGGAGCTTCTCTGCCCTTATTTGGGTTGTCAATCATTTTCAAGGTCTCCCAGCGCCAGTTGGGAAAACAGTGATCAAGTAAGATCACAAGGCCCTGCAGGCAAGTGGGATTTTTATTCATGGTGGACACCCCAACACCATAAGTTTAAAATCCTGGGTCCTTGGGTTGGGCAAAAAGTAAGGAACTGTTCAGACCAGGAGGAGGCTGCAGAAGCTGAGGGAAGCCCTGCCCAGGAGCCACACTGGGGTTGCAGAAGTCTGGACGGGGGAGGGTGAGGGGAGGTGGGAGGGGAGGCGCGGGGGTTGGGGGCGACGACGGAGCTTGATCACCAGGTGACAGTTTAGTGCTTTTTGGAGAAGCTGGTGGGAGGCTTCCCTGTTCTCAAGGGCGCCTGGGCTAGGAGCTACAAGTGTGTTTCTTGTTTTGTTCTTATCAGAAAAAGTCCAGTTCCTATATCACCTACTTCCTCTCTTCCACGCCAGAATGCCCTTGGTAGCCCTGCCTCCCACCCTAAGGCTGTGTTGGATGTACTCTGTTTCCCTCGGCTTTAGTTTCTGGGCGGGCATGGGACCAAGGGTTGGGTTGCATTGGGCCCTCTAGGAAGTCTGCATTTTCATAAGTCTCAAATTAATGGATTGTGGTGTGGAATCCAGGAAGCTCTTTCATCAGATCACAGCCACTCCCACGGTCTCCACAGGCCTAGCTCTGGCCCAGTTCCACATCTGCAGACACCCGTAATGCCTGCCCTTCAGACACTTCGGGAAGTGGCCTGACCTCAAGGATTCTGGTTGCCAGGCCTGGTCTCCATCCACCTAAATTATGGTGGAAGGGAAGATAAAACACGAAGACAAAAAAAAAAAAAAAAATCCTTTAACCCTTACATCAAAACTCTCTGAGGCCTTCATTTTCCCCATTTATTTATTTATTTATTTATTTATTTATTATTTATTATTTATTTATTTATTTATTTATTTTATGACAATGAATAAGGAGGTCTGTTGCCGTGCTTATTGACTTAGCATTCAGGGTTGTAAGAATGTAAACATTTCCCTAAGGAAAAATACGTTTGGAACATTAATAAGATTGCTCCTGTTGTTTAAAAATTTCCAGTTATGTGAAGAAGACAGACTCTCCTTGACCCACCTGAGATGAGTGTGGAGGAGCCCAGAGCACAGGCGCCGCTCCTTTGGGTTAGCGTCTCTTGGGATTGGTGTGAGGCAAGTCACAATTTTAGTATGATTAATTAGCTTTAAATGGTTCTGTTTCAAACCCAAGGGTTGTCGTATTAAAACGTACTTACAGTTGAGCCAGGTTTCGTTATTAGTAAAAGCAGTTTTGTTCAGCAATTTATTCCATTAAGTGACATTGCTCCCCTCTTCCTGCCAGAGTCGTCATGTGAGGTGTGCATAGCGCACTGCTCCTCACCCACAGCCTCCCCAACGGTCCTGAAGTCTGCCATTCATCCTCACCCTTCTGCCCTAACAGTGTTCTCTGACTCACAAAACATACTTCAGGCCAACGGAGCAAACTCCTCCAGTGCTCTTTTTCTGTGGTCCTTGACAAGCCTTTGGCACCGCACCATCTTTGTCTCCTTCATTCTTCTGAGTCTGTGTCCCCTTCGATCTCCAGGGTCATCTCCTCTATCCAGAGGTCCCTAGGGCTTGGCTCTGTCTCCAGACTTTGCTCTTCATATTGATCTTGGCCGAGTTGTTGTCTCTCTGAGGCTGTCAACATTATTTATTAATTCTGGTCCACATTCCCCCTAACTCCCTTTGAGCACCCAGCCAGCGTTCGGAACACTTGTGACCGCAGATTTGTTTTACTCTGGCATCTGAAACTGAGCAGACCACCTGTAAATCTCACCTCCAAGTCCCTCCCTCCATCAACTCCTCTCTTGAGGGCATCAAAAGGTCTCAGATTTGGAGCCAAGTGGGACACCAAAGCCAATTTTCCTTTGAGACAAAAATATTTAATTTTTTTTTTTACTTTTATTTTATTCATATGAGTGCTTGACCTGCTTGTCTGTCTGTGCACCATCAGACACGTGCCTGGTACCTCACGTAGTAGGGAGCCTCCATGTGGGTGCTGGGAATCGAACCCAAGTCCTTGGCGAGAACGAGAACAACCACTGAACCAACTTTCCAGCTGCTGTCTTCCCCCTACCCCATGCTCCTTTTTTAAAACTTGTTTTTGAGGAAAGGAGTTTTTTTTATGAGTGACTAACATCCCAGATGGATTGACAGAGCATAACAGGAGTTCTGAGGAGGGTCTAGCCCCAACCACCGAACCATAGATATGCGAACAGCATGATGAGGCCTCCCGTAAGAATTCAGGCCCACATGGCAGAGTCTGTGTGTGTGTGTGTGTGTGTGTGTGTGTGTGTGTATCCCTTCTTACAGGTCTCAGAGAAAGGGGGAAGTTTCATGTAGTCAGGTTGTCTCTGATTCTTGGACAACGGGGAGGAGAGGGAATTCCAGGAGTAGGCATGTGTCCCTCTGAGGATGTGGGGAACATGAGGAAGAGGGGTGGCTCTAGTTAAGGGGTACCTAGTCTACGGGTGACAGGGATGTGTCACCATCAGTAGCCCTCTGATAACCTAGGGAATCTGGCTACCTGAGGGCTGTAAGCTTCCTTGAGGGAAGTGAGAAGACACCTGTCACTTTTCTGAAGCCTGGGCCCCTGTGGAGTCCATTTACAGATCCATGGACAGGTCTTACTAGGGCATCTCTGTGAGGTGTTGTGACTGTAGTGACAGGGATCCCAGAGCCGACTGTGAGGAAGGAGGTAGAGTGTGTGGGCATCACCCACACCGTGTCCTATCTGGATGCAGACGGGCATTACCAGTTCCCTTCCCAGCACCCGAAAACACAGAGCCTTCTTCCCTCTTTGACTTCTCCAAAGAAAATTTTTTTGGAGCAAAGGCAATGCTGAGACTTTGCACAGCTGGACAGTGCTCTACCATGAAGCCACATCCCCAGCCCTTCCCTGAACACTGAACTCCAAGGGTCTGTGCACGCCAATCATCCTCTCCCACTGCTGTCTTCCCCTAGGTCAGAGTTTGGCGCGCCAGAGCTCAGGACATGTTTGCCGAGTGAGTAAATGTGCTCTTTTGTTGTCTGTGTTCCCTTAGTCACCAATCAAACCTACCTGTCCACCAGTGAGTGGGTGTGTTTGGAGAGGCTGTCTGAGGATCTATTGAGCTGGGCTGTTTCGAATCTTGGCTCATCTCTACCCTAACTGGGTGACTTGGAGCATGTTACCTAATCTCTCTCAACTCAAGGTCTTGGTCTACATGGGGAAATGACAGTTTCTAGCTGGGTGGTGATAGCGGCAGCTGGGCCTGCAAGGGTCCATGTGAAGATCTCACCTCAGGCTGGCATCAGCACATGTAGCAATCTCTGGAGGCCAAAGTCCTAATCCTGCTGGGCAGCGGACTCCAGCTGTGCTCCTGAGGCAGGGGGTTCTGGAGGGGCTCAGAGTCCATTCTGTCTGGGAAACAATTGCACAGCACGGGTGGAACAGGAGCCTGCACAAAGCCCACACAGCTGTGAGCACAGCCGTTCTCCTTGTCTCTGTGATCTCTTGGTTTAATCCTCAAACTATTCCACAAAATAGAAACAGAAGGAACATTGCCAAACTCATTCTGTAAGACCACAGTCACCTTGATCCCCAAACACACAGGGTCCCCATGGGGTCTCCTTTGAAGGAACTCCCTACGGCTTCAGAGAGGCACAGCACCCCTGATGTGGGCCTGGAAGGCATGCCAAGGAGCCTGGGTTTTGTGAGGTTGTCACTGGGGAAGCTGTGGGTTCAGGTGGAAGATCATTCCTCTCAGTGTTCATCTGGTAGTGGCGCATGCAGTTACTGCTAAGAGAGACATCATTCTCAACTATGGAACTGGCTTGGCTGATGTTTTGCCAAAAGCACAGCAGCAGCTACCTAAACCTCTAACCCCCTCTTTAGATTCAGTTCTTAGTCTGTTGGGGTCAGTTCTCCAAAATACACGTCTGTCATTCCAGTCTATGAACCAAAAGCTGCTACTGCTTCTCCTTGGCTGGGAGATAAAAATAAAGCTCCTTTTCATTTCAATGCCCTGAAGAACGGGATTCTAATCCTAGTCGCCTTGTCATATCTATTAGAAAGCTAATCCTCCTTACAGAATCCAGCACTTGAGACATGGTGCACAGATGTCCTCCTGTGTGTTTTATACCACCCTCTCGTCCTGGCCACCTCTTCCAACGTCCTACCATGAACACTCCCAGCCATTGGTACTCCACATGCCTTTTTGCCCTTGTTTGTTTTTACATTTCCCTTGTGAATGTTTGAAGGAACTGGCCACTTAACCCCGGTGTCACTTCAGTCACAGGTCTTACCCGGTGGTACTGGGCTCATCACACACCAAGGAGTCCACTGAATTCAATCTAGCGGCACTTGCAACCACCTCGATTCCTTTATTCCCTGATAGGAAGGTGGGCTGTCCGCCCATTCCCCTCAGCTCTGGGCTTCCACCTTTTAGGTTCAGAGCACACTGGGCTTTGTGCAGCTGCTTGCTTTTTCATCAGTGGCTCTAAGCCAGCCTGCATTCCTTCCAGACAGGAACGTTTAATAAAATACCTTGAGAAATGTCAGCAGGCTGAGAACTGCCCTATTTATGACGGGAACAGAAGTCTTGCCTGACTGCCCCCAGCCAGCAGCTCTATTTTCTAGACCTGCAGTTGAGCCCATTCCATAGGGCACTGTGGAGTAGACGTGATGTAGCTGGAAGGACCCTTCAAACCACAGGGGAAAATGACAAAAGCCAGTTAAAATAGAAATGCCAGGGGCTTTCTGTTCTTCTCCTGGCTCCCAAACACAGCCCCGCTCACTACCACCAAGGTATGGCACTTTGTCATAGCTTGTGTTCTCATGCTAATTATGGTACCCCAAAACCTTTTTGCAGTGTCCTGCACGCAGGATTAAAGGAAGCCTGTTCCCAGTTGGTTTTGAACTGATCAGTAAAGTTACTGGTGGCCAGTGGTTGGGCAGAGACAGAGGTGGGACTTTTAGGATTCCCAGGAAGGGACTAAGGAAAGAAGAAGAGATTCAGCCATAACAGGGAGTAGGAGACAGACCATGCCAGAATGGTACAGGAGGGTGCAAGACCCAACATGTAGATACAGGGGGAAAGGGGTCCCAGGAGGGTTGCTCAGCAGCTCCAGGGCAGCAAAGATAAAATGTAGGTTTAGTAAGTATTAACTCAGGAATATCGGAGGAGAAATGTGTGTTAGTCACGTGGAGTTAGGGAGTGGCCCAGCCATTGAATTGTTGAAGGTATTTAAAATATAAAGCTGTGCATGTGTGTCTTTCTTTTGGGAATCCAAAACATCTGGCGGGTGGCAAGAAGTGCTCTTGCGCCCGCCAGGGAGTCTAGAGCTGGTCAACAATTTATGGAGCTGTGCCTGAAGGGATGCCCTGTAGTTTCCAGGCTGCTGAGTGATGGCTCAAACCTTTGGGACTGTTTATGAGTTCAAATCCAGTTTTCTCTTCTCCCTTGGCCAGAGTTGGGCTAACTGTCTATCCTGATCTGGCTCATCCCCACCCTTCCTTACTGTTGGCCCACAGTAAGTTGTCTTCCTCTTGGAGACACAGGATCGTTGGTGCAGATGGCTTTGCTGATATTCGAAAACTGTCCCCAGGGAGTTTTTTTTAAGCTGTACAAGTGTATGGCATACTGGGTATTAGGGACTGCAGGCCCGGATCCTCAAAGAGCTCCACATTTAGACAGGATGACAGGAGCTAACTGAACTGAATGAACTGTGTAGGAAATGATGCTACCGGTTAGCTCAGGTGCAAGTCTCTGTCAGCTGGGGAGAGAAAGACCTAGAGGAAGAGATGGATAGATCTCTGCATGCTGCCTTAGCAGAAGCCTACAGTCACTGGGCCAACAGAAAGGAAGGGTAGGGATGAGACAGATCAGGATAGACGATTAGCCCAACTCTGGCCAAGGGAGAAGAGAAAACTGGATTTGAACTCATAAACAGCCCCAAAGGTTTGAGCCATCACTCAGCAGCCTGGAAACTACAGGGCACCCCCCCCCCCACCGCCCTCCCGGCACATCTACAAAGCTGTGTTTCACAGATAACAGCTTACAGAGAGGTCTTAGAGTGATGGAGATGACCTAGACTCCCATCAGAGGATGCCACAGAAGGAATGCAGGGAGCCATCACCTGTTCCCTGGTTCCACACACTGAATTTACACACTAATTACACACTAATCCATGTTATGGGCTACTCTAGAACTCAACAAGGAAGGCTGCAGTTGTGAATAAGCATCTTGCATTTTTCTAGTCAGGTTTGTGCTGCTGTGATACGAACCATGACCAACAGCATCTTGTATAGGTCTCAGTCCATCACTGGGGTAAGCCAAAGTGAGAGGATGAAGGTAGGAGCCAAAACAGAGCCCATGGAGGGCTGTCGCTTACTGGCTTGGGTTTCCGGAAGGCTTAGGGCAGCTCCACTCCACACTTGTGCTCTCCCTGTGGTAGCCCCATGGTATTAGCATCTCCAGGATGCTGAAGTCTTCACTGCTCCTGGGAGGCACCTTCAGCAGTGACCCTTCCTGACTTCTTCAGGGACCTGGACCCTGTCCATAGTGCTCTGCCAAGCTTTGACTTTTTCTTACACTCCCTTCAATCCTGTAGCCTCTGCTGCAACTGAGACTGCACCTTCATTAATGGTCTCCTGGCCTTTGCAGAGACTCCAACTCTCCACATGATGCAAGCCTCAGGTTGTTCTCCATCACTCTTTCTTGCCTTCAAATCCAGTACTATGTGGTGTGGTGGTTTGAATGAAAATGACCCCCAGTAGGCTCATAGGGAGTGGCACTGTTAAAAGAGGTGTCCTTGTAGAAATGTTTGGCAGTGTTGGAGGAAGAGTGCCACTGGGGGAGAGGGGCGGGGGCTTTGAGTTTTCAAAGGTTCAAGCCAGACCCAGTCTCTCTCTCTCTCTCTCTCTCTCTCTCTCTCTCTCTCTCTCTCTCTCTCTCTCTCTCTCTCTCTCTCTCCCTGTGTGTGTATGTGTCTGTCTGTCTGTCTGTCTCTCTGTCCCTGTCTCTCTGTCTCTGTCTCTCTGTCTCTATCTCTCTCTGTCTCTCTCTCTGTCTCTCTCTCTCTTTTCCTGCTGTGCACCAATCCATATGTAGAGCTCTCAGCACCTCCCCAGCACCATGTCTGCCTGCACCATGACCACGATGGACTAAACCACCCGAACTGTAAGCCAGCCCCAATTAAAAGCTTTCGCTTATAAGAGTTGCTGTGGT
>JADRCD010225420.1:0-20239 GCA_019843815.1 Montemys delectorum | reverse complement strand
CCATGCAGCAGCAGTGTGCATCACTTGCACCATGCAGCAGCAGTGTGTACACCTTCATCATGCAGCAGCAGTGTGCATTGCCTGCACCATGCAGCAGAAGGTGAGGATAATTTGAAGATATTCATGGCTCCTGAAATTTCCAAATGAGATGTCCTCAGTAAGAATTCTTTTGAGATGGTATTGGTGTATTTTAAATTAATGAAAGAAAATTGACTGACCATCTGGGCTTGGGGTTCCAGATGGTTCATAACTGATGATGAATGAAGTAACTATTAAGTCCTTCCTGACTTGCCCCAGGGTGACAGGCATGCCAGTGAGCCTGGATGATTGAAGATACTTGACAGAGGGTCCTGTCCATCCCACCCCTCCCTGTCCCAAGCCACAAAATCACTTAGATAGCTTTGGGTATATCATTTCTATGGTCTCTGCAGCTGCACAGGGCTGGTATTGGTAGACAATCTGGAATCTTTTTGAACCAAGTTTTTGCTTATGGGTAAGTAAAGCACAGATTTGTGAAACCCCCTACATTTGAAGCGGTTTTCTCATAAATCCATCTCAGATCATGAGATGGGCCGATAGGAGATGCTCTATGGGCTCCTGTGTTAGAAATCACATTTGGCTTTTGAGTGTGTTGACCTGAGGAACAAACAATGGATTTGACATTCTCATTGTGCAAAATCTGGAGATTTTGGGAGATGGGTTGCTCTAGACCTGTGAGTTTTGAACTCAGAGGTAGCAACCCCTTTAGGGACAAATGGCCCATTCGCAGGGTTGGCTTATCAGATAACCTGATATAAGATATTTATGATTCATAACAGTAGCAAAATTACAGTTATGAAGTAGTAGCGAAAATAATTTTTTAGTTGGGGCCACTACAGCAAGAGGAACTGTATTAAGGGGTGGCAGTCGAGTGAAGGGTGAGACCACTGCCCTAGACTGTCATCAGGGCTTTCCCACTCAGCCATCTGTAAGGAATTTTGCTGGCTCATAATCCCAAGAGGCAGATATAAATTCTGTACCATGAGCAGTGTGTCTAGAAGAGGCCCCGCACCGGGAGTTAGATGGTTTTAGGAACTTTCCCCTCTAGTCACACCTGATAACTCCTTACTCCTTTTGCCTGAGCTACGTCCTATGACTCCTCTTAACAAAAGGGATGCTGGGAAATGTAGTTCTAGTGGGGAAGCGTTTGCCTTCTCTTACAGATCCAAGGCTTCGTTAGGATGGCAAGAGAGAAGCAAGTTGGATAGGTAGGTCCCAGTCTCAGTTACAAGAACCTTGTCAAATTTGAGAAACCGCAGCTTTGCTTTTTTGATGTTTCTGGCAGTGAAAGCGAAGCATAAGCAGGAAACCCTTGTGCTCCTGCAATTTCCAGCCTCAGATCTGGTGTAAACAAAGAACACGTCTTTATGAGAAACGCCAGGATCGAGTTTGCTTATTATTAGTGGGAAACCTTGAGACCCCATTCTATGATGACAGATTTGTCTGGGATCTACCCAGGAAAGCAATGCCTTCCCTCCTCACACACTTGCCGGACTGAAACAATATTTGAATAAACACATTTAAATACGTTCTTACAGGCCCAGGTGTGGTGGCACACACTTTTATTACCAACACTGGGGAGACAGGCTGGCAGATTTCAATGAGTCAGAGGTCAGCCTGGTCTTCACAGTAAGTTCTAGGTCTGCCAGAGCTACATAAGGAGTTCCTGTCTCAAAGAAACAACAACAACAACAACAACAAAAAAATTAAAAAAAAAAAAAAAACCTACAGAGATAGATTCCTGAGTAACAGTCAGGCCAATGGGGCAAACTTTCACTGTTTCAAGTTCATAGAACACCAAATGACAGTGACCTTGATTGCCCATAAGGAGTCTAAATGTCATTTATGCACCCAGGATAACATATTTGATATGCATGTTAGGTGACTGTACTGGCTGGTTTTGTGTGTCAACTTGACACAAGCTGGAGTTATCACAGAGAAAGGAGCCTCCCTTGAGGAAATGCCTCCATGAGATCCAGCTGTAAGGCATTTTCTCAATTAGTGATCAAGGCAGCCCCTTGTGGGTGGTGCCATCCCTGGGCTGGTAGTCCTGGGTTCTATAAGAAAACAAGGTGAGCAAGCCAGGGGAAGCAAGCAAGTAAGCAGCATCCCTCCATGGCTTCTGCATCAGCTCCTGCTTCCTGGTCTGCTTGAGTTCTAGTCCTGACTTCCTTTGGTGATGAACAGCCATGTGGAAGTGTAAGCTGAATAATCCCTTTCCTTCTCAACTTGCTTCCTGGTCATGATGTTTGTGCAGGAATGGAAACCCTGACTAAGATAGTGATGAACCCGGAGGATGGTAGTGGGTGGTTCAGAACTCCCTCATTAACTTGCTGTACGGTGTGCACTGACTAGCTCTACCCACTGAGGCATCTCCAATACTGTTTTTTTTTTTTTGGAGGGGGTCATCTGTAAAATGAAATGATTAGTCTCAACACCCTTGAGTATCTTGGAGGAACATTATTTGAGCCACAAATGTAGGCCACTTGACTAATTATGAACTTTTTGTAGTCACAGTAAAAAAAGTAGAGAAAATTAATAATACACTTAAAAATACGATACATCAAAACATTATTGCCTTCCTACATTTGCATACCAAACCTCTGAAATCAGTTCCCATTTTGTCCTCACAGCCTGTTCCCCCGGTGAGTACACTGAGGTGCTTGTCAAGTGCACAGAGACATGCCATTATGACAATAGCCAAGAGCTCTTCCAGTTCTGACCCAGGAGATTGTCGACGTGGGTACTGATGTTCTCACCTGACTTGGTGCTTAGGTTCTTGGCCCTAGATGTTAGTCAGCCTAAGCTGGAGCTTGTCTCCCTCAGGTGCAGGCGAGGGGCTCTGCATTACCGGGCTCTCTACCTTCCTTTCTCTGTTCCAGACCATCCTCCTCAGGCTGGGTCTGCTTTTCACAGGGTTAGGAGCCTCCAGCAGGTTGTTTACTGGCTTGACCGTTGCAGAAACTCCATCCTTCCAAACCTCTTGGGCCATTGAATGTTCTCTCAGTTTTGCACTCCATTGCTATTAACATGTCCAACCATTTAAAAATGCAATAACACAGATTATATTTTTCAGCACAAAAGTCATGCTGTTTGGGGAGACACTTGGAAAGCATATGGGCACAGAAACGACAATGACCACTTATCATCCGTCGCCATTCAAACATTGATAACATTTTTGGTGAACTTATCTTGGTTTCTTCCTAAGCATTATCTAGAAACAAAAATGTGCTTTAAATGTCTTTTTTCTTGAGCTCTTACAGAACAGACATATCCTAGTCTGATGTCTATTTCTGTGATACCTAGCATGGCCAAAAATAACTTGGAGAGGAAAGGGTTTATTTGTTATAGGTTATAGTCCATCATTAAGGGGAGTCAAGGCAGAAACCTGGAACAGAAGCTGAATCACAGATCATGGAGGAATGCAGCTTACTGTGTGTCTAGGCTCACATTCAGCATCCTTCCTTACACAACTCAGGACCACTTGCTCAGGAATGACACCACCCACAGTGGGCTAGGCCCTCCTCTATCAATCAGCAATCAAGAAAATGCTTCACAGACGAGTCTGTGGCCCAATTTAATGAACGAACGAAATTCCCCAGCTGAGGTTCTGTCTTCTTTGTGCCAAGTTAACAACTAACCTTTTCTAGACACTTAAAAATGTCTGCTACTTTTAATTATATTGTGAACATTCTAACAGTCTCATTAAAGTATTACGTAAGGACCAGATTTATTGTGGCTCATGGTTGATGTGTGAGGATTTATTTATTTATTTATTTACTTACTTATTTAGGTTTTTCGAGACAGAGTTTCTCTGTGTAGCCCTGGCTGTCCTGGAACTCACTCTGTAGACCAGGCTGGCCTCAAACTCAGAAATCCACCTGCCTCTGCCTCCCAAGTGTGGGGACGGATTTTGATGATGCCATATTGCTGTTAAACTAGGGACTCACAGACACTTGTCCTGCTTCGCACTGTGCCTTGCTACAGAGCCCTGGGGCAAGGACACCACAATATAAGGAACAACAGTTAAGTGTGAGCTAAAGAAATACTTTACTAATATTAGTGGGCACCCGAGCCATTGTCACACTTCTCTGCTTATTCATTTACACAAGGCCTCTTCTTCTTTTTTTTCTTCTTAAATTTTGGGAATTTGTAGATGTATATGATGTGTTTAGATGAAAGGCACTCCCCCATTCTCTTCCCCCTTCGATTCTTTTCCTTTCTCCTTCCCCTTTTTCTCGACATCATGCTCTTTCTCTCTGTAAAGCTCCTGGACTCCACTTAGTGTCGTGTGTGTGGGCATGGGCAACCTCTCAGGAGACACACTCCTGAAAAACACTGATTCCCCTCCTCCCCTAGTAGTCACCAATTGCCATTAGAGGTAGGGCTTTATCTTTCCTGTTTGGGCTGGGCATATGCCTGCCTTGGACTTGCAGCTAAGTGAGGCCTGGACTACTCTAGGGCTTGACCTGCCTACTTGGTTATGTGTGGCATTAGCAAATTGTTTGATTTCTCTATATATCTGATTATCTATAAAATAATCATGGGAATAATAATAGATGAAGTGAGATAAACATGCAAGGTTCTCAGAACAGTTACTAGCAGATAGGAGACACTCATAAGGTCAGTCTCATCTTTCCCTACCACTGGGTGTTTATGTTTGTTTTGTCCTAGTCTGCTTTCTTTGTGTTGATTTTATTTTATTACTATGTGTAGATGCCTGCTTGTATTGTGATGGGGGAGGAGAGAGAGAGCGAGAGAGAGAGAGAGAGAGACAGAGACAGAGACAGAGAAAGAAGGAGAGACAGAATAGTTTTGAGGATCTAGGGGACGTGAAACCATAATTAGAATATATTGCATGAGAATTATCTATTTTCAATAAAAAATTAAAAAAATCATTATTCTATTAATATTAACAAATGCTTGCTAAGGGTGTACTCAATAACTTTCTAAATGCTGGGACTCATATGGGGGTCTAGGCCCAAAGAGACAGCAGAGCCAATGATGTTAAACTTTCTGTGGGGAGGCATTCCATTAAGCAAGGTGGGTCCTGATGGCAGCAAAGGGGGATGCTTCAATCTCAGCAAGTCAAGGACTGAGCCGAGGGCTGGGACCTCTAGGGAGCGTGGTCAAGGAGGACCGTCTGAGTAGGTGGCGTTTGAGCAGACATTGGAGCCGCCAGGGGGAAGAGCTTAGAGAGGCCGAGTTCAAAGGCCCTGTCTTGGTAGTGTTGAACTTGAGAGTTCAGCAGCAATTAAGAAGCAGTGGGTGAAGGGGTAGGAGGGAGGGGAAGATGCAGGAAGTGGGAGGAGGAAGTGATGGAGGCCTTGGGAGGTCAGGGCAAGGAGTGTGGACGTTATTGCCTGGTGTGGCGGACACACACTGCTGGGTTCTGTGCAGGGAGAGACATGACCTCTGCAGTGTGCAGGAGGCTGGCTCGCAGAGGTCTACACCTTTTTCCAACGATGTAGTCAGGAACATCATGCTGGTAAGTTGGAACCAGCTGTGGCAAGCATATTTATACCCCAGAGATTTAGAGCAGATGCTACAAATCAGAGCTTCCTTCTCTCTGAGACTCAGTTGTAGGCGCTCATCAGAACACCACCAGACTGGACTGATTTCAAAATACCTTTTAAACTGCTTTTCAGACAATGCATTGTGGAGAGACAAATTGCAGTTCTCGTCGTACTTTTGAAAATTTACTTAGAATAAGCTACTAGAAGCGAAGTCACGGCATCAAAGTATCAACTTGCTCCCCCTACTGAAAAAGTTCACTGTTTTGCTTCTGACAGCGGTTTATCATTTTTTCAAGTTCTCCTCTGCAACCTCTCTCTGTAGGTATGTGTTTGTGCATGTGTATGTGTGTGTGTGTGTGCGCGTGCACGAGTGTGTCTGTTGGCATGCATGCCTGTGTGTATGCGTGCTTGTGTATGTGTGAATGAATGCATGCGTGTGTGCATTCATATGTGTGTGTGTGTATGTTTATATGTGCTTGACATGCTTGTATGTATGTGTGCACGCATGAGTATGTGAGTGTATGTGTGTATGTGTTTGGCATGCTTGTGTGTGTGCATGCACAAATGCATGTGTGTATGTATGTATGTATGTGTGTATATATGTGTGTATGTGCTTGGCATGCTTGTGTGTGTGTGTGTGTGTGTGTGTGTGTGTGTATGTGTGTGTAGTACCCATGCGTGTGAGTACACAGAGACCAGAGGACAATTTTGAGTGTGGTTCGTAAGGTGCTTTCCCCATTTATGTTTTCAGACAGGGACTTTCACTGGCCTAGAACTCACCGAGTAGGCTAGGCTGCCTAGTCAGGGATCCCCACCTGTCTCCCTAGCACTGTGGTTGTATTATATAATGCATACTTACCACCCTGAACCCTATCCTCCCCCCTCTCCCTAGCACCTCTGTCTACCTCAACTTTTCCCTGAAAATCTCTTCATGTCTGTCTGTTTTGTCTTTAAACCAGTGCTGTCTGTGTGACACTGATTTGAAGCATTCAATGGAGCCTGATAGGTTCAGCAGTGTGTATACACTGTCATACAATACAGTGTGTATACACTGTGTATATACAATAGTCATAGATTCTACCAGAATCTACCAATGGGCTGTAGTTCAGCAGGGAGGTACAGGACCCCATGAGTTCCTCCACCTTCCATAACCTATTGTTGACAAGGCAAATCTTGTATAGGTCCAGGCCAAGCAACTGCAGTTGTTGTGAGTTTATCATTGCAGTAGTGACGTGGAATCCAGAAGGCAGTACTTCACAGCTCTTCACCCTGTCTTCCAGCTCTTATATACATCCTGCTCCATCTTCTTCAGTGTTTCTAGAGCCTTACAGAAAGCGGTATAGACATCTTATTTGGGAATGAGCCTTAAAATCTCACTCATTCTCCACATACTGGGCGTCTCTGAGTCTTAGAGTTCACCACCATTCATTGGAGAGCAAGGCTTTACTGCTGGAGGCTTAAAGAAGCGTTGTCTGTGGGCATAATCAGAGAGATTTAGAGGGCAGACTGATGCTATGCCAGTTTAGTTAAAGAACAGTAAGAAGTTTTCCACTTGGGTCTTTATCTCCTCTAGTATTGGGTTGTTAGCTGGCCTTATGATACCAGCCCAGGGTTCCTTTCCATAGTTTAAGTCTATAAACCCAAACCCCATAACAGCCATGTGACTATAGTGTAGGTGGGCA
The DNA here is from genome assembly GCA_019843815.1 of Montemys delectorum. Taxonomy (NCBI): domain Eukaryota; kingdom Metazoa; phylum Chordata; class Mammalia; order Rodentia; family Muridae; genus Montemys; species Montemys delectorum. The sequence continues at coordinate 13,002 of JADRCD010225420.1, read as the reverse complement.
AACTTCACCTGGCAGGTTTGTTGTTGTTGGAAGGGCTTACAGCTGAGCCAGATGATTGATTCCCCCAGAGCAGCCCACATGGCACCCTCTGGCACTGAGAGCTACCCAGCAGGAAGTTTCCACCTTAGTCCCAGTTTGCCTTTTCTGTAGCTTACAACTGAGATGAGTGGTATCTTCAGCAGTAGGGTCTTATCCTTTTGTCCTGTTAGGCGACCAAGAGAACTGCCAAGAGTCAGTATTATTTGGAGGCCTTGAGGCCCCTCTGACCAATTACTATGGCGGCATCCTACACTTGGGATGAAAAGCCTTGTTTAACAACTCTTGGTTTCTAGGGACAATGCCATCTTGCTGTGCAGGTGACCTCCCTTTGTATTTTTTTTTTTTTTAAATGCTGGTTATAATGTAGTAGTTTTTAAAATTTAAAAATGTATTTTAATTCTTTGTGAATTTCATAGTGTATTTTGATCACGTTCCCCCTCCTATGACTCCTCCCACATCCACCCTTCCTCCTTCTTCCTCATCTTCATGCCCTTTTATTTTTTTAAGTCATCTCATCCAGTTCGTGCCACCCATACACTGCTGGGTGTAGGAGCATTCAGTGGAGTGAGTTTGACACACGAGGGACTCCTCTCCTTAAAGCAAATGGACTCCTCTTGCCTAGAATATTAGCTGACCATAGTAACCCCATTCTTTTTGGGTCTAGAATGTTGACTGGCTCAATCTGGTGCAGGTCTTGTGCAGGCTACCATAGTTGCTGTAAGTTCATGAGTGCATGGTCTTGTCATGTCCAGAAGTCACTGTTTTACTCTGGTCTACCCTGAACTCAGGCTAGTCCTTCTCTTATGGCTCCTGAACCTTTGAAGTATATAATATAGATGCCCCTCTTTTCTTGGAAGAGCACTCCACTGACAATGATTCTCTGCCCTTTGATAAGTCTAGAGTTTCTGTGTTACTACGATCCACTGTGCTAAGGAAATTCTTTGATGAGGCCTGAGAGCCACATTAATTGATGGGTGTAGAGATATAAATCTAGAGGGTACTTTGATACTGTGTCAGTTCAACAGAATAATAGTAGTAGCTTCACCTCTGGAGCCCACGGATTCATGACCAGAACATAACCCAGTACCAGACATGTGTTTCCTCCTGTGGTATTCCATTAAATCCATTAGGAAATTGTTGGTTACTCCCATAATGTCCATACCAATATTATACCCATGGGCATATTTTGCTGTAATGGTGGTTCTTGCAGTTCACAGTAAATAAGACTGCTAATGCCTTTTTTTCCCTCCCAGCAACTGTTGTATACATTCTAGGACTGTGAACTCTAGGCAGCAAGGAAGGAGCTTTTCTCGTTAATACCAATTCAGTTCCTCTGTATCCTGTTGTCTTAGTTATAGTTTCCGTTGCTATGATAGACACCATGACCAAGGTCTACAAGTTCTTACAAGGACTACATTTCATTGGGGCTGGCTTAAAGGTTCAGAGGTTCAGTCCATTGTCACCAAGGCAGGGGCATGGCAGCATCCAGGCAGGAATGGCACTGGAGGAGCTGAGAGTTCTACATCTTGTTCTGAAGGCAGAGACTGGCTTCTAGGGGAGCTATTATGAAGGTCTCAAAGCCCATGCCCACAATGACACATTTCCTCCAACTAGGCCACACCTACTCCAACAGGCCAACCTCCTAATAGTTCCACTCCCTGGGCCAAGCATATTCAAATCACCACATCTGTGAAAAGTGTGTGTAGCAATAGGGTCTTATCATCAAGTTTTGGTAGGTGACCAAGAACAAAGCAAACAGCCTGTATTGTTTTTTAGGGAGGTCTTTAGGGCACTTTTGACAACTCAAGGGGAGTTATCTTATACCAAGTAGTAGATTCTTAAATTGCAACCTAGATACGGTAGGTTTCTACATGGCTATTTCAGATACCCTTTATCTTGGTTAATCCTTTACTGACTCATACACATCAAGTTTCAAGTCTCTGGCTTCCCTCCTTGTTTAAACTTTTCTACCCCAGTAAGTCTCCCTCTTTATCTGCTTTTTATCTATACTCTGCTATCTGTATTCCCTTGAGGTAACCTTCATGCTTGGTCCTTTTCCTGGTTTTCTGGCTTCTACAGGTATTCCATGTTCAACAACAGACTTAAAAGCTCTCCAAGCTTTGCCCCTTACTGAAGAGCTACTGGCAATTGATATCTGTTGGGGAAACATCCTTTTTTTTTTGTGGGTATGTAAACTAGTAGATTTCCTATGCTCCAGTGAGTGGCTCTGCATTCATTCATTTATGGGCAAAACAAATGAGCTTAGTAGGTTATTAAAAAATCAATAAAAAGGAAGAGGGAGATTTTCCAGAAATGATGATGATGATGATAACAATAGTAATAGTAATAATAATAATAATAATAATAATAATAATAATAATAATAGTTAAGAGAGTTGAAGCCAGATTTTGCACATCAGAGAACATATGGTGTTTGCTCTTCTGGGCCTAGGTTACATCACTTAGTATAATTTTTCCAGTTTCAGCTATTTACCTGCACATTTTATAATTTTATTTTTCTTGGCAGCTTTAATATTCCATTTGTGTGTATGTTTCACATTTTCATTATCCATTCATCAGTTGGTGGACATCCAGGCTGACTCCATTTCCTAGCTATTGTGTATACATTCTGGAGCTCAAACACAGGTCTTCCCACTCCCAAGGGAGGCACTTTATCTACTGAGCTGACTCCCCAGTGCTCTCTGTGCTCTTCCTAACATCCGTCATCAGTCTCCCATTCCCCAAAGAAAGGAGCACTTTGTTGGGGAAAACAGTATTTGATCTGACTACATACACGTGTTAAGGCCCGCCCCCAACACTTTTTTTTTTAATTGGTATTATGAGCAAGATACTTTTCTTGACAGGATATTGTTGATGTAAAGACAAGGCTAGTTTTTTTTGAGGGGGATACATTTATGTCCTAGAATCTCACTGAGTTCTAAAGTCCTAGGACCTGTGTATCTCAGCCCTAGCTGGCAGTGTCAACCTCTCTAACTTTGTCTCTCCACATTTCATCTGCCCTTTCTGTCCCTGGGTCCTCTGGCATCCTGTCATTTCCTAACACCTCACCTCCTGCTTTAGCATTTTGCATAGTCCGCTCCTTCTGTCAGAGGACATGAACAGAACTTCACGGTTTGTTCTCTCTGAAGCTGATCCCTCTTGTCCCTCAGGTGTGGGCTTCTTACAGAGGATTTTGCTGACAGCTCTGCAAAATTAGAATTACTCTTTTTTTTTTTTGGCCAAAACCATGATCATTTATTTATGCTTTGTGCAGTTTCTGTCACATTCATCTTCTCATGTGATATGGTACATCTGGCTACTTTCCTGAAGTCCCAAACCGACCATAGCATGGTCAAAATTATTTTTATTGAGATGTGTATGGTTGGCCTATTTTTGCCTAGTGATGTTCTGAAATTAAGGCATCTTAAGTCCTCAAAGAGTTTGGTGTTCGATAAAAAGTATGAGCAAGAGCATAATATTATAACAAAACGTTCTGTAATAATGGGAGCTGGGGCTGTCTTTGCCTCTGCTGCCTGCTGTTGGACATCTCTTGCCTTTCTCAGCTGCCTTGTCTAGCCTCAGTATATTCCCAGGCTGGTAGATATCCCTGAAGAGACTAGGAGGAGGAGTGGTCGGGGTGGGGGGAGACTAGAAGAAGAGGAGGGAGAGAAACTGTGGTTGGGATGTAAAGTAATTAATTCATTAGAATAAAGTAAAAAAATAAAAAATAGTTATTCTGCAGTAAATTACAGCTTTCAAGTATTTGTTGCCAGAAGTTACAACCCATGGGTTGGTAGAAAATGCTTGCAGACCATTCTACCTTGGATAAGGTGTTGATGTTAAGATATTTTAGGAGTGTAAATAGCAAGAAAACGACCCTATTAAAATGAGAAGCTAGCCTGAGTAGACATTTATCAGAAGAAGACATACAAATGGCCAGCAGATACATGAAAAAGTGCTCAACATTGATAATTATTAGGAACATGCCAGTTAAGACCACAATGAATCGCCACCTCACACCTGGTGGCCATTATCAAAAGCACAAAAGGCAAGAGTTGGTGAGGATGTGGAGAAAAGAGAGCCCTTGTACACTGTGCTGCTAGAAGGGAGGCAAATTAATACAGCCATTGTGAAAAACCATATGGCAGCCCCTGAAAACCAGAAATAGAGTTATCATATGATCCAGAATGTCACTTCTGGTGTATAGCCAAAGGAAATGAAATCTGTGCGTTGAAGACACATCTACAGTGCCTTGTTCCTCACAGCCCTGTTAATGCTAGCCAAGATACGGAGCCAGGCTAAGAATCCATCCAAGACTGGATGGTTAAACAAAACAGTATGCATATAGTCAACAGGGGACCTCTTAGCCTTCAAAAGAAGGCAATTCTGTTATTAAGGTGCCATGGGAAACCCTAGAAGACACTATGCTAAGTGAAGTAAACTGGACCAAAAGAGTAAATACCATGAGGTCTCATTTGTATGTGGAATCTAAACTAGTCAGAGCTATGAAAATTAAGAGTGGAATGGTGGCTACAGCAAACTGGGGTTGGGGTTGGGGTGGGGAACAAGGGGCAGGGAGAGATTTTGCTGAAAGGGTACACAGGTTCAGCTGGACAGACTTCGTCTTGGTGAACTACAGATCTGTACTCTCTGTACAATGGTACACCCTTGTAACCGTAGTCAACAAGCATATTGCGGTTTTCAAAGTTGGGAAGTGTAGACTCTAAGTGTTGTTGCCAAAAAAAAAAATGATGCCTGAGAAGTGATGAAAGCATTAATTAGTTTGACTTAATTATTCTGCAATGTAAACATATATCAAAATATCACTTTATAGTCCACACATGCAGATAATTATTATTTGTTAACCAAAATGGAAGATGATGGTTAAAAAACAAAATCCCTCACATCTGTTGCTCATTAAAACATGACCCCCCCCCGCCCCCAGTAGCTATCACTAATTGCTTTCCCAGTGTTATGCAATGACCTCTCTGAGTACTCTCCACCGCACCTGGCCAGTCATCTGAGGCCCACTCATCCCAGTGACTTCAGATTGCTGCAGGAGGCTGTTCTTGCTACCAGCTAGTGTGTGTGTGGGCAACTACCAATGGTTCATATTCATTAAAAAACAATCTCTCACTACTTCTCTAGATCTTCTTCCTTCTCCTTCATGCTAGGTTTCTTTATGTCAGATTATTTCCACTAATTTCAAAACATGCTGTAGAATCTCACACTCAATACCCCCCCCAAAACAAAACAAAACAAAACAAAAAACCAAAAAGCCCACAGCAAAATGTCTCCCCTTGATCTCATGCTCCTCTTTGCCTCTGCTCTTCTCTGTTCCTTGCTCACAGCCAACTTGAAGAGGTGTCAGTGTGCTCTGCATAAGGCACTCTCTTTACTCACAATGAAGGTCTCGGCTTCACAAACCTTGGTAAGATATTAGGATTACTGTATTCCTAGTGTCGGGGCCTCTTCTGCATCTTGGTCTCAGCTCCTCAGAGTCCTTGACATAGTAAAAAAATCCTCCCTTACTATCACAACCTGTATCTCTCTCGACTTTGGTGAGTGTTCATGGGTCTAGGGTTTTGGCTCTGTTTTCCTTCACCTTTAGTCTCATTTCTGGTTCTTCTTTCCACACAATACTTGTGATGTATGAACTGCCAGGGCTAGGTTCATGGCCCTCTCCTCTCCTCTGTCTGTTTCTCCCTATTCTTAATTTTTTTTTTCGTGGGTTTGCAGAAATCCACAGGCACGTGATTCCCCCATACAGCTCTGGCCTTCATTCCAGCTGTGAGATCCTGTGGCTTAACTCTGGTGTGTCTTCGACATCTTAAATCAGGTGTCTAATGAACACCTTCAGCGTACCCAAAGAAGAACCTTTGACTTAAACATTCTCCAGTCTCCTTTCTCCTCGGGTCTTTCTTTCCCCACAACTGGCACCACCAGTTTATACAGAGGGATCAAGGAGGGGTTGTAGTGGCAGCAGCAGCCAACCTCCCAGGTTCTTGCTAGGACCTATTCTGTCTTCAATTCTATACTGCACATTCAGTAGTGCATTTATCTCTCAATATGGGTGGGGTATTTGTTCCAAAAATCTCCCATAAATCCTAACACTTGCAGCTAATCAAGTTCCTTTTTTCTTCCATGTGTATGTGTGTGTGTGGAGAGCATGCACATGTATGTGTCTTCAAATGTGTGTGAGCACATGCATGTACACATGTTTGCCCAACACCAGAGGCTGATCTCAATCTTACTCAGTTTCTCTCATCTTACTCTTAGGGGCAGAGTCTCATATTGAACTCAGAGCTCTCTTAATGTGGCTCAGCTAGATTGCCAGCTTGCTTTGGAGACTCACTGTCTTTGCTTCCTGAGTGCTGAATTACATGTGGGCCACCATTCCCACCCAGAGTTTACATAGGCGCTAGGGATCTGATCCCCCAGTCCTCATGCTGTGCATCTCTTCAGCCCTCAAGTTTTTTTTTTTTTTTTAATATGAGAGGATGATGTTTGCATACAAACCAAGTTTATCTTTTTGTATACTTCAGTTTATCTCTAGACTGTTTATACCTGTTTATACACTACTTAAAGGCAAGTATGTAAATAGTTATATGTTGTGTTATTTAGAAGGTAATGACAAGGGAAAAAAAGTCCTTTCGTATTCAGCACAGACGCAAACCTTTTCCAAATTCATTTCTGCTGGAGGCTGGTTGGGTCTGCAGATGCAGATCACAAGAGTACAGATGCTGATCATGTAAGTCTCTGAACACAGTGTGAATGGCCAGGTTCTATCATTCCTGTTTCTGATCTAAACGGGAGTTTAGGAATTTTGGACTCATAATAGCTCTTGGATCAGAGGCACTGACGGCTGGAATAAGCAACAGCATCTGTCTACCTCACAGATTCTGTCCATGCCGGAGAAAGCTGGCTTTCTGGTTTTCTTGGTGGTCTAACCCATGGACCCTGGAGTTATGGAACTGGAATTTTGGATGAAGGATGATGTCTTTGTGAAAAATTCTCTTAGATTAGTAGTTTTTTTTTTTTTTAAAAAAATGCCAGCAAATTTTCATTTTAGGAATATGCTGTTCACCTTTGCTTTTTTGTCTTTATTATCATGAGCATTTTGACGGGGTGTGGCAGAGTACAAATTAAAGGCTGCCAGCTGGATGGTTTAAGTCATAAATTCTTCGAGAAATGCAAATGGAAACGGAAACCAGAAACTTCTTTATATGTGCCAGAATAACAGTGCTTAGAAAAGAGGGCTGGATCACCACTGGCACTGAAGAGGGATGTGGAAACTTTCATGAACCTTAGTGAGTCCATCATGGTAGTAAGTCTGAAGGAATCAACGAAGTGAAATCTCTGTGTGGCTTGTGATCCGACATACCACTCTCTGGTGTATAGATTTTAGAGAATTCTTTACATAAGTCTGAATAGATATGTGCAAATATTTCATTATAGTATTGCTCGTCAGAACAGGAAGTTATAGGCAACTTAGGTACCTAATTATAAAGGAAATAAATGTAATATTCTAGAAACAGCTATGGGATATATGAGGATCAACCTATACATACTCACAGATACATGGATAGACTTTTCAAAAGGATTGAGTGAAAAAAAGGAACCAAGATGTACAATATGTTATGGCTCTATTAAGTTAAAAACAAACCCACAAAACATTGCCTAGTTCTAATGGATGCACATGAATATGAAAGATTCCATGTTAAATGTGCCAGAGAAGATGCCCATGCTAAGGATTTGAAAGTAGAGGCTAGGATGGAGAGAGGGAAAGTCTACCTTAACCTTTTGTGTCAGTTCAGAGATATGGAATGATGACACATGAAATGTCAAAGACCAATTTAAGACTTGAAATATTTCTCCCTAAGTTTCAGAAGACCCAACTTATATTTCTGAAATCCAGGGTGTAATTTTGTTTGTTTACTTTCTTTCTAGAATTGCCTTTAAACCCCTAGTTTATTGGTAGCTCACAGAGGCCAAGGCTTTGTCTTTGCTATTTAGGGTTGAGCTCTCAGCTGTAGATAACGCGATGTTACTATAGGCAACCAGATGGTAAACTCCCCAGGATACAGTCTACTGCTCTTCACCAAGTGTTCCCAGAATCTGAAACAGTGATTGGTAAATAGCTCTCAGTGCGCATTACCTTTAGTTGTAGCCCCTCATTGGCCACCTTCTTAGAATACATGCTTTCTCTACCTTTGAAGTTTACCTAAGGTATCCCCTTTGTAAATTTTTTTTTTGTAAATATCTTGTCCAAAGCGATGGAAACAATACTTTCCATCAAGAGAGTAGCATGCCACCTGGTCATGATATAAACACAAAAACAGTGATAGATGGTCTATCTCCTCAGAGAGTTACATCTTTTCTGTTTCACAAGTACCTTTGTGAACTCTGTCCAAGTGAATCCATCCTTAAAAATATATATTGAGTGCCTACTAAGTGCCAGAGGACAGGAGCTTAGGGAGGCATTCCAGTGAGATGGTCAGAATACCTTAGGTTGAGCTGTAAATAGAATGTGGTACACCAAGTACAACCCATTATGTAATAATAGAAATAATAGGGAATAATAAGGCCTTACATTTATAGAATGCTTTATACCTTTCAAAAATACTTTCACGCTAATCATCTCAGCATGGTTTAGCGACCACAAGCCCAGGCAGCACCTGTGTGCAGGTAGATGTTTTCTCTGGAAAATGGTCTCCAGCATTGGGCTACCTACATTTTTAGTTGCATGAGTGTGCAGATTGCAGGGGGTGAGGGTGGGGGAAGAGGCGATTGTCACCTACTTCTATAGAAGGAGGAGAAGGAGCCAAGATTGAAAAGTTTCCCATCCACAGAAGTAAAACATTACATCACTGATCCCCAGCACTCCTTACTGATTGCCCCAGGGGTGTCTGACATTCTTCAAAGGAAATTAATTGTAATTCACATCAAAATTTCAAACACACAGATATGCCACATAACACAATGCTTCTGGGCAGGGGTGGACCAGGGGAGGTGGACTAGAAGTTGTATGTGTGTCAAAGAAGCTGCCAATCACCCATAGAACAAATGGGAACTGAAACTCCCCCGATTTGTAGGAGTAATTGGTCTGAATTCACACCTGGGGGTAAGTCAGAAGCAGAAGGAGGTGGTGGCAGTGGCTGAAAAGATGAAGTAACTTACTGGATGACTGGGATAGCAGAGATACTCTGTTGGTGGCTGCCATAACGACACACCCAGTTCTTAGTGTCTAGAAAAGCAAGCTTCCTGTTCCACAGAGGATAACGTACTATCTGTTCCATGAATGGCCAGGGAGGGTCTCTGTTTATTGCTATTACTTTTAATTGGCCAAGCTGATTAGTCACTGAATTTAACATTTGTCTTGTGATACCAGGGGAGTACAATTGAGGGGCTGCTAGTTTTAAGAGCATAGCGACGCTGGGCCATTCTCTTCCTCCCTTTCTGAACTGGAAATGCCAGCTTTGCTCTTTGTGATATCTGGTTAATATAGACACACAATCACTGTGGATTCTTTTGCTTGACGCAAGAGGCATCATCCTGGAGATGGAGAAATGTTCATAGAAGACCTTAGACCCAATAGCTGCTGCCTTTGCTTTGTCTTCCTGCTTGGGCTGGCACAAGAGCTGGAGTTGGTGGGCAATGATGAGGTTTAACCTGGAGGCAGGCTCCATCTTGTTCTGAATCTTTTTGCCTGATTCTACACTGTCCAGTAGGAAAAAAGGCCAGAGGAACTGGCTGGCAGTGGGAGAACTCTGGATTTCAAATGTGAAAGGAGCCTGGAAGAGGGTGATGGAAGTGAGGAGGGACCAGAGAGTTGGCGGAAGCCCAATTCATCTCCTCTATCTCCCATGATAGAAGTTTCCATATCTGCTCATCGTAGCCTTTGCTGATGCAACCAGAACATTTAGGAGGCCAGACGGCTTTGGGGCTCTAACATGCCATGTCAGTAATTACAAGTAGTATCCGTTCTATGCTCATGCTACCAGGGTTTGAAGAGGTGAGCGTTGAACGTGGGTAAATGGTATAGGAGCAGAGCCTTCATCTCTGTTATCCCTTTGTTCCTGAGTCTTCTCCTTCCAACTGCTACAGAATACTTTCCCAGATATACATCCTCGTTTCCGTTACTGAGAGCCAATGCAGCCAGTCACTCAGCATCAGGGCCAGGAGCTTCTTCTGACACAGTAGTTCTCTGACCTTTTGAGGCCCATGATAGATCATGGTCATGACCTGGTTCCTAGGGCCTAAATGTAAAGGCCCTCAATGTCTTGCCCTTCTATATTCTGTCCCCACCTTTTCCTTTAGGTGGTAATGTTTGGGCTAGTGTGATTGTGTGTGTGTGTGTGTGTGTGTGTGTGTGTGTGTGTGTGTAGGGGGTGGTCCTTGATGATAGCCCATCTTAGGATAGATAATGTGTCTCAGTGTCCTGGTCTGTTCTAATTCTTCCATTTGTGGATAGCTCCCGCAGTAGTGCCTATTTCCGAAGAGCAGTTCTATGACCACAAACGCTCTAGTTACCGTGGCCTCTTTAGTTCATTGTGACTTTCCTTCTTTCCCTTAATATAAGAGGAGCAGAGTATAATGCTCATGAACCCAGTAATAAAGAGGTAGGAACTTAGGTGAGCTAGCTAAGCCACAAGGGGCTGCATAGTAAACCAGGAAGTACAGCAGACCCTACCCCAAGCCTGGCTCTGGCTTTGCCAATTGCCTTTATGCAGTCAGCACACTTCTTAAAGCTCAGTTCCCTCCTCTGCAAAAATGTACCAAGAGTCTGTTCTCAATCCCCCTCCTTTTCTCCTTAGAATTAATATGCTAAACACACAAAGGTACTATATAAAGTTTTTCATACCAGAAGAAAGTAAGGGACTAGACACAATTGTACTGCCTCTAACTTTTTGACCAAAGTCCCAAGTAGATGTGCACCTTAGTTCCATTGTCCTAATCTTGATCACATATCTTGCTTCATTGTCTCTTTCCTAGATTCCCTTCAGAGATATGAGGGAAATCAGAAAATGAGTTCACTTGCTCTCTAACTATTGGAGGTGACTGCGAAGCTGTATTAAACACGATCATTTTAAAGATTTGTTTATTTTTATTTGTATGTGTTTTACCTGCATATAGATATGTACAGGCCAGAAGAGAGCATTAGGTCCCATGGAACTAGTGTTACAGTCACCACGTGGGTTCTGGGAACAGAACCTGGGTCCTCTGAAAGAGCAGTCAGTGGCCTTAATCACCGAGCCATCTCTCCAGCCTCCTAAACATGTTTTGAGGCTTGATACTTTTTTAAACAAAGTGAGATGCTAAAGAAAAGTACAGAGGTTTTTCAGATAGAAGAGATGAACAGTCTGTTGAAGGTAGGATTGTTATCTCGTTGTCCCATATCAGATGGAGGAAGGCCTACAGTTCTGAGAATGGGATGCTCTGCTGCAGCAGAGCAATGGTTCTGATCCCTGCTCCCAGACAGCTGTTCCTGGGGAGTCCCTCCAGCATAGGTGCTGAAGCAATCCTCGATTGCAGACCTTCCAAACTCCAGAGCTTGTTTTTAATGAAGTTCTGTATTTAATTTTGATGTCATGTGTGTTATTTTACACCCACCTTAGTGCAGGAATTAAGTAAGTCCTCTAACTAATCTACTTTATAGCACACTGATGAGAGATGGAACTTTTGCCGAACGTTTTCTGGGGCTAGATTAACAAAGGCATTTTACATCAAATACCATCTGGAAAAACTTTCTGGAATTTCTTTTAAACATCCTTAGTTCTCCAGTCTCCCTTCCCCTCGCCCCCAGGCTTACCTCTCTGTTTTGCTTCATAGATTGGGCCATGTATTTTCTCTCCCTCTTTTCTTTTTGTCTCTTGGTACTTCCATCATAGTTCCAAATGACTCATTTCTCAGTCTAAGCTAGACTGCATACCAGGCAAACAGAACCCTGCATCTATTTGATCAAAGACGACTTCCTTTGACGTCAGCCCAGTGAGCACTTGCATATATCCCGACATGGTCATTGGTGTCTACTCAATAGAGCAAGTGTCCTCTAAAGCTAAGGGGGACTGTGCTATAAGTCACATGGGAGGCAATAAAGAAGAGGAGAATTAGGGGTAAGGGATCTGATTATAGGGATGGCCAGCAGAGAGAAAGAGGAGATGCTCAGAGATGGAATTGCTGGACTTAGTTGTTGTCTAGAAGCAACGGTCCCTAGATGGCCAGCTCTAGCCACAGGATAGAATGAGGTGGAAAATTCTTGAAGAGAAATATATTTGAGATGAAAGTAGAAGGGCGGAGGGTTTAGGGCATATAATTTATTATTTGAAAGTAGAGCTTCTTTGGTATCTGCTTGGAATACCACCTGCCTTATCTGGCTCAAGAAGTTGTCCAACCTGCTCTAGCTTTGACATCTGTTGATGCAGCCCAGCATCAGTGGGAGACAGAGGAGCCAACTCCCAGCTCTGGAACTCCTGACAAACTGCCGCACTCCACCATTGCGACAAGTGCTTCCTGCAACTCCGATTCTACCTCTAGTCATCAGAAATTGGTCCCACTGTGGGGGGTGCCATTTCCCTGACTCCAGCTGGGTTTCCTTTGTCTTCTGTCTCACAGCAATACTTACAAGAATTCAGTTGCTTAGGAATATCTCACATATGTTGGTAGCATTCTTCTTTTCCAGTGATACTTCCAGATGAATTCTTAAAAAAAGGAAATCAGATGGAGGGAAAGGCACCAAGGCCTGTCTGAGACGGCTCTCTTGATTACCTGCTTCCCTACTCCCCTGCTCCCCTGACCACCTGCTCCCCTGACCACCTGCTCCCCCGACTACTTGCTCCCCTGATCACCTGCTTTCCTGACCACCTGCTCCCCTGCTTCCCTACTCCCCTGCTCCCCTGACCACCTGCTCCCCTGATCACCTGCTCTCCTGATCACCAGCTCTCCTGATCACCTGCTCCCCTGA
>JADRCD010225419.1:36120-58461 GCA_019843815.1 Montemys delectorum | reverse complement strand
CTTCTTCTTCTTCTTCTTCTTCTTCTTCTTCTTCTTCTTCTTCTTCTCTCTTCTCTCTTCCCTCTTAGCCTCTTACTCTTCTTATCTTTACATTCTCCTCCTCCCTTCCCCCTCTCTCAATATGACCCCAAAAATACTACCACAGAACTCCTATAGCTGATAAACAACTTCAGCAAAGTGGCTGGATAAGAAATTAACTCAAACAAATCAGTAGCCTTCACCTACTCAAAGGATAAACAAGTTGAGAACAAAATTAGGGAAAACACACCCTTTACAATAGACACAAAAAATATTACATACCTTGGTGTGATTCTAACCAAGCAAATGAAAGATCTATATGATAAGAAATTCAAGTCTCTGAAGAAAGAAATAGAAGAAGATCTCAGAAGATGGAAACATCTCCCATGCTCATGGGTTGGCAGGATTAACAGAGTAAAAATGGCCATCTTGCCAAAAGCAATCTACAGCTTCAATGCAATCTCCATCAAAATTCCAAATCAATTCTTCATAGAGTTAGAAAGAGCAATTTGCAAATTCATTTGGAATAAAAAAAAATCTAGATAGTGAAAACTATTCTCAACAATGAAAGAATTTCTGGGGAATCACCATCCCTGACCTCAAGCTGCATTACAGAGCAATAGATATTTAAAAAATGTATGGTATTGTGACAGGCAAGAATATGAATGGAATAGAATTGAAGACCCAGAAATAAAGCCACACACATATGGTCACTTGATCTTTGACAATAGAATTAAAATCATCAAGTGGGAAAAGGTGCTAGTTTAACAAATGGTGCTGGTTCAACTGGTAGTCAGCATGTAGAAGAATGGAAATTGATCACTTCTTATCTCCTTGTACAAAGCTCAAGTGCAAGTGGATCAAGGACCTCCACATAAAACCAGATACACTGAAACTTATAGAGGAGCAAGTGGGGAAAAGCCTTGAACATATGGGTATAGGGGAAATATTTCTGAACAGAACACCAATGGTACTTTACTTTAAGATCAAGAATTGACAAATGGGACCTGATAAAATTGCAAAGGTTCTGTATGGCAAAGGCCAATGCCAATAAGACAAAAAGGCAACCAAAACAGATTGGGAACAGATCTACCAATCCTACGTCTGATTTAGGGCTAATATCCAATATATATAAAGAACTCAAGAAGTTAGATTCCAGAGAATCAAATAACTCTACTAAATATGAGGTACAGAGCTAAACCAAGAATTTTCAACTGAAGAATATTGAATGGCCAAGAATCCCCTAAAGAATTGTTCAACATCTTTACTCATCAGGGAATTGCAAATCAAAACAACTGAGAGATTCCTCCTCACACCATTCAGAATGACTAAACTCAAAAACTCAGGTGACAGCAGATTCTGGTGAGGATGTGGAGGAAGAGGAATACTTCTCCACTGCTAGTAGTATTAAAAGTTGGTACAACCCCTGTGGAAGTCAGTTTAGCGGTTCAGAAAATTGGATATAGTCTTACCTGAGGCCCCACCTATACCATTCCTGAGCATATTCTCAGAAGATGCTCCAACATGTAATAAGGACACATGCTCCACCATGTTCATAGCAGCCTTATTTATGATAGCCAGAAGCTGGAAAGAACTCAGATGTCCCTCAACAGAAGAATGAATACAGAAAATGTGGTACATCTACACAATGGAGTACTACTCAGCTATGAATTCATCAAATTCCTAGGCATTTTACCTAGGATGGGCGAGATCTTGAGCTGAGTGTGTGTGAGAGACAGTGTGCAGCATTCAGCATTCTAGCTTTCAAGATTCAAGATTCGAGCCTCTACCCTCCTGGATGGCGCACCCGAACCCCACCCCCCCAATCTGGTTGGGCCCATGTGGCCTGAGCATGCTCGGAGCCCAGGGATGCTGCATCAGTCCAGAGGAGATGGCTGCTGTTTTAGACCCAGTGTATTTTAGATGGCCTCAGATGTACTACTGAGCTGCCAGATATTTTCATTTCTCTTTTGCAATGACTGTAAAAGTCTCATGCCATTTTTAAGAAATACATTCAGATACCAACTTTTTGTGTCAACTCTATTTATCACCTGCATCAAATCTCTTGCCCACCTGGCCAGAAATCTCATCCCGTGGGACAAAGGCTCTCTGCAAGAAACCCCGGTCCGTGGCAGGTTACAATATTAATTGTCAAACTAACATAACTTATCAGGAAATAGGAACCACTTTAACTCAGACAGCTGCTGATGGATCTGCCCTTGCAAACTCAGAGATTATAACCTAAAGAATTTGGAAGAATTGGGAGGAATCTGATGAAAATTGTATTTCATATGTATGCTTTGAAGTAATGTTACACTAAACTTGATAATATGAAATTATGGACTTATTAAACAATATCTAGAAATTTTAGAAGAATGTGATTATGTAGGCTATAACAATTGAAAATAATTTTTAGGTGCATTAGTAAGAAAACCAAAATTTAGTTACATTGTTTGAAATGACTATATCCTGGTCAAGCAGGTTCTGATCTTGGATATCAGTAAATAGTCTGTTTCATCCTTTGAGCTGGGAGCCGTTGCTGACAGCAGATCATTAGGAAGTCTGGGCCCAGTGTCCCTTAAAGACTCAGGCCATAAAGTTCTACTCCACAGAGTAGTAGTGCTTAGAGTGACTGGACCACAAAGGCACTAACCTCATCAGTGACTGATCCAGAGATGAGTTCATAGCAAAAAGTGCCATTAGGAGGTGGTGAAGGGAAGGAAATAGTATCAAGGGAGCTATAGCTTGTCTTCTGTACACTCCGCAAAGTGTGAATACTGTGTGTGTGTGTGTGTGTGTGTGTGTGTGTGTGTGTGTGTGTGTTTACTGTAAGAACAGGATATATGGTTCAAATCTCTATGTGAAGGTTAGTGTCTATGGTATTTGTGTTTCTGAAATCTTCTACCTTGGGAACCACTTAAAAAGTGCTTCTACCACATTTTACATTCTTAGAGTGGAAGAAAGAAAAATATCAATGGCTAAATATATTCATAATTCATATATATATAAAAGTTACTAAGATGCTGAGCCTTTTAAAATGTTTAATTTTTTTGTAATAAAGCATGTCTTTTTTGTAATACAGAAGCTGAGTGGTGCTTGATCATCTCATACCTTGCTTATTTTCTTTCTTTAACATCCCTAAAGACTCATGAATCTCTGTTGCCAGCAAACAGTTGAAATAATGGTGAGAGTCATAAAGGTCAGGAATATAACCGGCTACTTCCCTGTTCAAACTCAGAACCAACTGCGAATTAAGAGCCACAAGACAAACAAATAGAGACCCTGCCTGAGGAAGCAGGAAGAAACTGTACTTTGTAGCAAGATAAGGTTACTCATGTACTCCAGTAAAGTTAGAAGCAAGTGACCCCTCAGCCACATTTCTCATGCAGTAAATGTTGTCACTATGTGAATTGTCCTGATTGTAGATCAGGGAGACAGGGCATGTGCCAGTTTGGTACTGGCTTAAAGGGCATCAGTTTCCTCTGCTAACTCATTCCTTAGAAAAGTTACTGTGATACCTTTCTTTCCATTACTATGACAAGTTACTCTAAGTAATCAGTTTGGGAAGAGAAAAAACTTAGTTTGGATTGGTTTCAGAGTTTTGCCCTATGACAGGCCTTACTTCTTTGGGCCTGTGGCAGTACATTCTTGGGAAAACATGATAGAGCTTGTCTGTTCACTTCATGACTAGTAAATAAGAGAAATGGAAATAGGCTTCAGTTTCATGGTTCCCACTGATCTCACTTCTATCTATTATGTCTGCCCTTAGTTCCCACCATGTTCCAACCAGCACCAAGCTGGGGACTGAGACTTTGGCACATGTGCTTTTGATGGTCATTAAGCTCCAAGGCCTAGCAATATCTGTCTCCTGCTACTAAATGAGGCAAGGAACAAGAAAGAATGGAAGGACACTTATTTTCCTACAAATGGCTTTCAGGAAAACATAAAAAGTTAAGAGTACATGTTTCTAGTTACAATCAGGACTGACTAATTCTCTGGATCAGGACTTGCAGGGAGCCGAGTGATTTTGATAGGACTTGATTTTGCACGTGATAGCGCTGACATATACATTCCTTCTGAGATGCAACTGTGTGTCCCTTGCCTCAATGTAGTTGATAAAGGCTCTGTTCCTTTACAGTATAGTTCCTGTCTCAGTATAGAGCACAGATGTTACAGTTTCTCTACTGTCTGGGAATAAAAAGTTCAGCAGACTGAGTCTCCTTCCAGAGCCTCAAAATAACCCTGAGTTCTTAGACACTGAGACTGTTTCCAGGATATGCCTTGGGTGGAATTTCAGATTAGTAAGAACCAAGGTTGTTTGCCAGTATGAACAATGAGGACAGTGTTTTCAGTAATATGAAACCTCCACTGTCAGTTTGACCTTAGTGACAACCTTTTCAGGCTGTATGCAATGTCCTTCTATTATCTCCTCCCTTCTGCAGCCACAGTAGCAGTATATACTGACAGGAACCACAATGATGATATAAGGATTGCTGTGAGATTCATTCCCCAGAAAGCAAGCTTCCAGGGGTAGGAAAGGTAGAACAAGAAACACTCAAACTTAATGGTGACAGATGGAATCCATGAAGATGCCATGTCATATCCTGAATAGATATACTGTATCAGTTATTTTCTGTTACACTGATTAAAAAAAAAAAAAAAAAACTTGACCAAAAGTGACTTTAGGAAGAAAGAGCTTTGTTGATGTGGTGCTTATTTAACATATTTAAAGCACCAGTCTCAATCCCCAGCACTTGTAAACTTTGTGCAGTGGTGCATGTCTATAATCTGCATGTTTAGGAAATAGGGACAGGGAAGATAAGAAGACTTAAGTTATCCTCAGCTGCAGAGAAAGTTTGGGACTCTTTAAAAACTGATAGGTAGGTAGGTAAGAAGGAAGGAAGAAAGGAAGGAAGGAAGAAAGGAGGGAAAGGAAAGGAGGAAGAGAGGAAGAAAAAGAAGGAAGGAAAGGAAGGAAGGAAATGAAGGAAGGAAAGAAGGGAAGGAAGTGATGGAAGGAAGGGAAAGAAAGAAGAAAGGGAAGGAAGGGAAGGAAGGAAAGGAAGGTAGGAAAGAATGGAAAGAAGGAAAGGAGGGAAGGAAAGGAAGTCTTTTAGTCAGTGTTTCTATTTTTGCACAAACATCATGACCAAGAAGCAAGTTGGGAAGGAAAGAGTTTATTCAGCTTACTTCCACATTGCTGTTAATCACCAGAGGAAGTCAGGACTGGAACTCAAGCAGGTCAGGAAGCAGGAGCTGATGCAGAGGCCATGGAGAGATGTTCTTTACTGGCTTGCTTTTCTGGCTTGCTCAGCCTGCTCTCTTATAGAACCCAAGACTTCCAGCCCAGGGATGACAACATCTACAAGGGGCCCTACCCCCTTGATCACTAATTGAGAAAATGTCCCACTGCTGGATCTCATGGAAACACTGCCCCAACTGAAACTCTCTTCTCTGTGATAACTCCAGCCTGTGTCAAGTTGCATACAAAACCAGCCAGTACAGGAAGGAAGGGAAGTGAAAGAAGGAAGGAAAGGAAGGAAGGAACAGAAGGAAGAAGGAAGAAGGAAGAAGGAAGAAGGAAGGAAGGAAGGGAAGGAACACAAGGAAGGAAGTGATAGAAGGAAGGGAAGGAAAGGAAGTAAGGGAATGAAGGAAAGGAAGGAAGGAACAGGAGGAAGAAGGAAGGAAGAAAGGGAAGGAACAAAAGGAAGGAAGTGACAGAAGGAAGGGAAGGAAAGGAAGAAAGGGAAGGAAGGAAAGGAAGGAAGGAAGGGAGGGAGGGAAGGAAGGAATGGAAAGAAGGAAATGAAGGGAGGAAAGAAGTGAAGGAAGGAAAGGAAGGGACAGAAAAAAGGAAGGAAGGAAGGAAGGAAGAGAAGGAAGGAAAGAAGGGAAGGAACAGAAGGAAGGAAGAAGGAAGAAAAGAAGGAAAGAAATGAAGGAACAGAAGGAAGGAAAGAAGGGAAGGAAGGAAAGGAAGGAACAGAAGGAAAGGAGGAAAGGATGGGAGGAAAGGAAAGAAGGAAGGAAGGGAGGAAGGGAGGAAGGAAGGGACGAAGGAAGGAAGGAAGGAAGGAAGGAAGGAAGGAAGGGACTCTGGCCCTTTTTTGAGGGAAGAAAGGGCCATGTGTATTGTCTCAAAGGCTGACTACTATTCTCTTCTGTGAGGCTATGAGAGGATGACTTGTTATTAGCAGGACTGCACATGCTTACACACATTGCTCCTGGGGTTTAGTGGGGAAAATGTTAAAGTCTATTAAAAGTGTTCCAATTCAATGTCAGGAAGTGAGTTTCTTCTGTTAATTGATGAAAACATGCCAGGCTCTGTCATAAACCATTTCTTTATCCAGACTCTAAACTGAAATAGGTGTTAGCTAGGGAGCTGGGTTACTATTCTTAGTCATAATCTTATCTCCACCCGCTGTGCTGACATGCTAATTTTTTACTCCATGTTTGAGAAATACTTTCACTGCAATTAAAAGTTCTGTAAGTGTGAGGTGTTCTACAGAGAACAAGGTAAAAAAAAAAAAAGATGTTTGCATCCAATATCTTCCCCTGGAATATGTAACACCTAAATACACTGAAGAATAAAAAGGCCAGGGGCTGGGGATATGGCTTACATAGCATCCACAGAATACTGGTTCTACTCCCAGCAAGATACAACTGGGATGTGGTAATACATGCATATAATCCTGCATGTGGTAGGTACAGATACGAGGTTCAGAAGTTCAAAGTTATCTTTGGCTATGTAGGCTGAACTAGGTTATATGAGATTCTCTCCTAAATGAAACAAAAAGAATTAATGAATAGTGCAAAGACTATGCACAATGGATGGCAGAAGAGTAAGGTACACATAACCTGAAAGCACAGGGAGAAATCTCATGCTAAAGAATGAGGAGTGGCAAGGTAGGGCTCTCTCCACTGCCTAAGATACCAAAGCCCAACTCAGAGACAGCCATACTGGCTTGCTAGGCATGCAGACTGAGCTTCCCACCATGAAAAAATGGGGCATTATTTCTAACTTTATCCATTTAAAGACATTCTGATTTATTGGGGAGAAACACACCTCAGTAGACACCATTTGGAAGCATTATTAGATAATTTTCTTCAATGGGTAATTCTTTAAAAAAATGTTTTATGAATTTCTTTTGTGAGTTTCATATCATGCACCCTAGTCTTACTCATTTCCCTATCCCTTATATTTACCCTTTGCCACTAGAATCTTCACTCCTAAAAGAAAATAAAAAGAAGAGAAATAAACAAAACAAAGCATGAGGAATATCTCATTATGGAGACTATATTATGTAACAGTATGTCCCACAGTGTACCCCCTTTCTATACAATGAGTCATCAGTCTGCTTCAAGGTCTCTGGCTTCTGTCACACCAACAATATTGGATTCACACTGGCGCTCTGCTTGTTTATGCTACTGTCATCCTGTGTCACAGAGATCCTTCAGGTTTGGATCAGCAAAACTGGCTCTTTCACACACTCTAAAGTTCACAGATGATATAGATTTTGGGATCAAAACCCTGGATCAGAGTTTGAGTAGTAGCTAAGCTGGTCAGGCTGCTAGCTCTCCTGCTTCTAAACCACCAAGGGGAACTCTCCAACACTGCTCCAGCTCTGCCATCCAGTATCTATTGGGCAGGAAGTAGGGCCAGCTCTCCTGCTGTTGTGACTGTCCTTCAGGCCAGCTCTCCTGCACCCAAGCTTCCAGAGCCAGCTCCACTTTGCTGCCCAGTTGAGGCACAGAGCCTGGTCTCCCAAGTGCTACAGCCTGTGAGGGGTAGGGAGAGCTCACCAGCTCTCATGACCCTGGGACAAGCTCTCATGACTCCCTCAGGTGGTAAGGGGTGAGAGCCGGGAGGAGATTACCCACTCGCCTAAGTCATCTTATGGGAGAAGACTGGCAGGGCTAGCTCTCCTGGGCTCACACTCTTGGAGCCAGCTCCACCAGGGTTATCTCTGCCTATGGAGCAAGGTGCAGGGTTCATTCTTCCTGGACGCTGCTGGCAAGAGAGGTAGGGCCAGGTCTCCAGAGTGCCTAAGCCAGTGAGGGGTGGACCCAGATCTGTACAGCTCTTGGACATCTATGTGATCCTAGGTAGCTGCCCAGAGCAGGGACACTCCCATGGTCTCTAGTGGTAGTGTGGGCCATGGACATCAACTCCTGTTACACCATTGCCACAGACCCAAACATGTCCTCAGGTGGCTAGGCTAGCTACTCACAGTCGGCTATTTTTCTCTAACCTCGTATCTCTAGTTTCATCTCTTTTTACAATACTCAGACTATTCTGCTTCTCTTCCTTCCCTATCAGTCCATCACATTCTTGAATAATGTAGTGGCTTCCACTGCAGGCTGGCCTGTGGGTGACTTCTTCTACCCTTACTATACAGCAGGATAGCAAACAGACTTCTAGGTATCTATAGCCCACCCATGTAGTATGGTGGTGGGAAGGTCTCTAGATGTCTTCCTCCTTCTGTGTTGTTCCTTGCATGGCAGCAGGCAGGCTTCTCTTTATCTACAGCTTACCAGTGCTATGTAGAAGCAGGCAGGTCTCTCGGCATCTTTCTCTATCCTCAATGAGTAATTCTTGATGCTGAAGGTAGCCACCAGTGTTCCAAGATGCACAATGGGGAGGATGAACCTAGTAACACACATGCTTCCCTGTTTTTTTTTTTTTTTTTCTGGAGAGAATGTGGATGCCAACAAGCTTAGCTGGTGTATGTGTAAACACTTTCGACAACAACAACAACAACAACAAAATCAACTAAAAGAAAAACAAGCTATCATGCCCCAGTCTAGTGAGAGTCTGCTACCAAAGATAAAGACAAGTGTATCAAGGAAAGAAGGGAGTTCTTACCCACATAGGTCAGTCTAGTGGTAGAGCAACCACTCTGGAGACAATGTGCAGGCTGCTCAAAAGTTAAAAGCAGAGTCTGTGGAGATAAAGGTTTACATTCAGTAAAGTAGTTGCCTTGAAAGCATGAGAACCTGAATTCAGTACCCAGGTATCATACAAAAAGCCTGATATACTGTAATCCCAGTACTGAGGAGGCAGAAACCGGGGAATCCCTGGGGCTCAGGGAAGCCAGTTTATCTTACTTGGTAAGTTACAGACCAGTGAAGAGATCCTGTCTCGAAAACAGGTGGACATTGTTCCTGAGAAATAAGATTAGAGATTATCCTTTGTCTTCCAAACATGTTCGCATACATTCTCTGTCTCTGTCATTCTGTCTGTCTGTCTCTGTCTTTCCCTGTCTCTCTCTGTCTCTGTCTCTGCCTCTCTCTCTATCTCTCTGTCTCTCTGCTTCTCTCTGTCTCTCTCACTCTGTCTCTGTCTCTGTCTCTCACACACACACACACGCACACACACACACACACACACACACATTCACGTTGATGTATGCACATGTACAATTGTAAACAGAATTACCTTGCAATCCAGATGACTCATTCCTAGGATTCATCTGTAAAGACTGGGGGATTAGTATATTGAGGAGACATCTACCTTCCCATGCTTCCTGAAGAACTGGTACAATAAACAAGAAATAAATGTGTCAAGCAACATAGTTCTTCTGCACTTTATGGCTAATATCCAATCATAAGTGAGTACATGCCATATGTGTCTTTCTGGATCTGCTTTACCTCACTCTGGATGATATTTTCAAGTTTCATCCATTTGCCTGAAAATTTCATGATATTTTGTTTTTAGTAGTTGAGTGTATTCCATTGTCTAGATGTACTCCTGATGGGTACCATTCTGATAGGTGTAAGATCTCAGAGTCACTTTGATATGCATTTCTTTGATGACTAAGGACACAAGTGAGAATCTTCACTGAGAAAATTCCCTTTTGAGTGGACTTACTCAAAATTAGAAACAAAATAATCATCAGAGGTAGATGGAGAAAGAGAGAACTGGTTGGGAGAGGGAGTGAGGAGAGGAATGGGGATGACGATCATGTATTGGGGGAGAAGGGGCTAGAGGGGAGCTGGAGTGAGAATGGAGATCAGTGGGAGGCATCTCTGGGACCAGCTGGATACCTGGGATGGGGGGTGCTATTAGGAGTTCATGAGTGTTATCATAGCTGAGATTCCAACCAGAGGGCAATATTGAGGCTGAAGTAGCCAACCTCCTATAAGCCAGGCAGACTTCCAGTGGAAGCAGAGGAGCAGCAACCCAGCCATAAAACCTCAACTCAAAATTTGTCTTACCTACAAGATGTACAGGGATAAAGATGGGCAGAGACTGATGGAACAATCAACCAATGATTGACCAAAATTGAGACCCAACCCATGGGAGAGAGCAACCCTTGATTCTATTAATGATACTCTGCTATGCTTGAAGACAGGAACCTAGCATAACTGTCTCCTGAGAGCCTTTATCCAGAAGTGAAAGAAGGCAGATGCAGAGACCATTGTTGGGACTGGAACAATGACTCAGTGGTTAAGAGTATTTAGTACTCTCACAAAGAACCTAGGTTCAGTTACCAGGATTTAGCATGTTGGTTCACAATAGCATGTAATTCTAGTTCCAGGGAATCCAACACCTTCTTCTGTTTTCTCTGGGCATTATGCAGTATATGTAGGTAAAACACTCATACACATACAATAAAAATAAATAAATTTTTAAGGAAAAGATATTTCTATATACAGTAGATACCAAATATATGCTGGACATTTTAAATAGGATTTTGAAGATTTTCCCTGTAAAGAAGCATTGCATGTTTGACTACAGACATGGTAAACCCAATGTAAACATTATAAAATGCATATATGTACTCAAACATTATGCAGTATCCATTCATTATGAATAATATATATGTTTTCATGTATCAGTTTTAAAATAAACTTTAAAGGGTTTTAGATTCTTATTCTTTTAAATATTAGGAAATTACATTGTTTTTTAATTTAAAAAATTAAGAAATTACAAAATTTGTAATAGAGAACCCAGTTTTTGGAATGCTAAGACAGAAAAAAAAAGTATGAGTTTAAGGTCAGCCTGGGATACAGAATGAACCCCTACTTAAACAAAACAAAGACTAAAAGCGAAA
Organism: Montemys delectorum; assembly: GCA_019843815.1. Taxonomy (NCBI): domain Eukaryota; kingdom Metazoa; phylum Chordata; class Mammalia; order Rodentia; family Muridae; genus Montemys; species Montemys delectorum. The sequence goes on along the minus strand of JADRCD010225419.1, from coordinate 47,383 downwards.
TGGAACAGCAAAGGGAAAAATAAATCCATTAGGATTTTACCACTTCAAAAACAGCAAAAAGAAAGAAAACATGGAGGAAAAGTTAAACAAGGCACGAACATATTACAATATAAAAAATAAAAACAAACATTAAAAAGAAAAGGGTCTAGAGAGATGCCTTGGTAGTTAAAAGTCCAGGCTGCTAGTCCAGAAGACTGAAGTTCAATTTCCAGTACTTACATATTGGCTTATAACTATCTGTAACTCTAGTTCCAGAGGCTCCCGTGACTTCTTCTAGGCCACAACACCACTAAGAACATCTATGGTATGCAGACACTCATGTGGGCAAAATAGTCAAACACATAATAAAGTAAAAAGGTATCTTAAACTATTACAAAGTAGAAATAAACATAACTGACAAGATTAATAAAAATATTACAATGCAAAAGTTAAGTTAAAATGTAACATTAATCCTATATTATGTAAATGAGTTCAATTCTGGTGGTGGAAATTGGGCTCCCAGAGAACAATCAAAACAATACAAACCTCTAATTATACAGTTTTCCTCTCAAGAAAATGATATTCCTTGTGTGGTGTCTGTATATGGTATAGTAATAGTACTAATAGTAGTACTAGTAGTCGCAGTAGTAGTAGTAGTAGCAGCAGCAGCAGCAGCAACAGTACTGAATTACCAGCCAATGACCTTGTTTATACTAAACAAGTATTCTACCCTTGGGCTATATCCCTAGTCCTAACCGTCCTTTCTTGTGCTTTAATCTGTAGGCACCATTCTTGAACATATATTAAGAAATTGAATTCTACTTTATTAAAAGCAAAATTTTACTTGGTCTAATGTATTTAAATTATAAGTGCAAGCATGGCTCAAGATTGGAAACTAGTACAGTGACTATCAAATACAATAACGAAAACATCACATTCAACTGTAAAACACTATTAGTTTTTTCTCTTAAGACAGAGCACTTCCCTTTTACATTGATTTATGGGGAAGCTTTACATATTCTGCAAGGTAATTCTATCTCTTCTCTGCTACTTAGATGGAAAATACTTTCTGTCTTTAAACAATGCTTTAGAAGTCGTGTAGTTTGTATGTAGGTACAGTTGGAGCATCGCGAGTGCACTCTGGACTACTTTGACAGAAGAAGGTTTTTGAATGTAACAAGATAAGTCAACTTGAGTTGTAATATATTTTAGGGAATCAGTTCACTACAAATTGTGACTGTAAATATTGTACTGTAAACATTTATTTTTTTTTTAGTTTCCCCCAATAAATTTTTTTTTTTTTTGGAAAAAATGCTCTAGAATGCAATTTTGATGCTGTAATGTCAATATTATATTTTAAAATTGGACGTTGTTGAATGCAGCTTTGTATTTCTTAGGACTTTAAAAGTGCTCCTATAGTTTCTTCTAGTACTTTAATAACTGCTTGGCTGCATTGCTGTTTATAATCAAAAACCAAAACAAAAGAAAACAAAAAACCTGGGAACAAAGCAGATATTCTTGTTACATCTGTGTATTCACAGGACAGGATTCTTCCCATGAGTTCAGATGAGAAGGCAGAGCTTTGTGAAAGGTGAAGAAAGCTCCAAGGTATGTCTGATAAGGGGTAAAAGCAAATCATTGAATAGAAAACAATAACTAGCTGTGCATCGTAGCACACTTCTACTGCCCATAATGCTGAGGCAGAGCCAAGTGGACCTCTGTGAGTTCAAGCCTAGTCTGGTCTATATAGTGAGTTCTAGACATTTGGGGTTACATAGAAAGATCAGGTCTTAAAACAAACAGAAGATCCCATAGAAAAACTCCAACAGGAATGGCTTGTTTTCAGCCCCTAAGTTGCAGACATGCACAGCAGATGCCTTGCAGATGCAAGTCACTGCACTTGGTACTGCTCACTTCAGGAAGGGGCCACTCTGACTAGCACTATTGGAAAGCAAGTACCCTGCAGGAATCACTCCAATAAAGTAGCAGGGTGATCAGGCTTTTTTTTTCAACTTGATGTGATTCTTAGGAACTTCTTGAGCACAGATATGGAGAGCCAATTAACTCTGAATTGCAGTAGGAAGACAGTCCCGGACCACATGGCTGCATGCAAATGCCATTACTATGGTTCACCCTGAGGGGAGTGTTCTAGGGTGGGAACCAGATAGCTCTGGAGACTTGGGTTCAAATCTTGACTCCACTTAAGTCCAACTTTGTCTTCTCCTACAGGAAGAAGGCAATTTGAACTTAGTAGAGGCAGGATTTGAACCCAAGTCTGGTGATCATAGCTGGTGGAAGCACTGTATTTTGGCCTCCCTGTCAGGTCGGAAAAGAACATTTACAATGGTAGCTTCTTACTCAGGCATTTTAGATTAGATTAATTGTGTGCTGTGGATTAAACTGGATTTTAATTATAGGCTCAAATAAGACCCTGGTGTGATTTATCCAAGGTAATGTTAAGACTTTATTTTATTATTTTATTTTTTGAATAGTTCTGACAGAGAGGAAGGAACATTAAAAAGGCATAAATAGCCATAGCTGATTTAATTACAGCTAGGAAGAGATCAGAGGGAGGAAAGGAAGCAAGGTGTAGGACTTCATGATATGCTAATTAGAAATTTTCGTATGCATTGGTTTGCAACAGCAGTACAAATCTACATCACTTATTTTTGCAAAATCCTTGAGGCAAATCCACCATTTTGTTTGCAAAAGTTAACTATATTTAGATAACTGCTCTCCTCATAGCCCTAGCTAGGAGAACACATGACATTTAGTTAGTCTGAAAACAGAAGCTGTGTGCTGATGAAGGATGTGACAAGGAAGACACACAGGGATCATAACAGGAAGGTGGCACTGACCATGATTCAACACTTAGGCCACTTACTCTGGCAGCTATTGTAAGTAGAACACAGGGCCAATGTGGCCATTGCTTGCTATATCCATCCTGCAGCGTTCTCTTCCCATGCTCAGGCTTACTCAGCAATGCTTCTCACTACCTGTTTGCCTGCGACACTTTAAGCTATATGAAGGCATTTGCTATATATTCATTTTTCATGTCGGTGGTCAAACTTAGCCCAACATGACAAATGTTAGCTATTAGTGAGGATGACTTTGAGCTCTTCTGTCTCTAGTCCCTGGGTGCTGATATTGTGGGTATGTGCACCACTGTGGTGGTTTGAGTAAAAATGTTCCCCATAGAGTATTATAGGTATGTTCCACTGTGGTGATCTGAATAAAAATGGCCCTCATAAGCCCATAGGGAGTGATACTATTGGGAGGTGTGGTATTGTTGGAGTGTGTCACTGGGGGTGGACTTTGTATATTCAGAAGTCCAAGCTAGGCCAGTGTTGCTCTCTCTTCTGGCTATCCACATGTAGAACTCTCAGCTACCTATTCCACACTTTCTTTGCCTTTATGCCACCATGCTCCCACCATGATGATAAAGGACTAAACCTCTAAACTGTGAACCAGCCCCAATTAAATTATAAGAGTATTTGTGGTCACGGTATCTCCTTACAGCAATAAAACTCTAAATAAGGCAACTGCCAGCCCAGCTTTATGTAGTATAGGGTTTCATATACTCTGCAAACTGAGCCCAACCCTCAAGTCTGACTTTCTTTTTCAAACCCTAAAGATAAAGAATCACAAGCTGACAGTGGTTCAGAGGTCACTGACTACCTTTGAACACCCCTTCATCCTGTAAATCCTTCTTTTGTCTATCAATCCCACAAGATGTATTTTACTCCTTTTCTCCCCTGTCTACAAAGGAGAGATCGATCTTCATCTCCTGATATTTACAGGGGCAGCTAGACTACCTCTGGCTCTTCATAGGGCTCAGGCCTTGTCACTTACTGCACCGTTTTCCCCCATTAACCGGGGAGCTATAGAGCCTTCTGTACAGATTATATCTTGAAGCTTATTGTAAGTTTGAGTCTGATTAATTTCTCTAGCCATGATAGTTATCCAAGTTCAAGTCAGGGATTTTGAGTTTCATTAAGAATGCTAGCTGGTTCCTCCATTTGGAGGACTGATTGATTGGGGCATCCAAGGCATATCTTCTGGCTCAAGATTAACACAAATGCCATTTCAGATATTCTTTCTAGAAGCACAAACCATGATAAACTCAAGCAAGGAGTGTCAAGAGCTACCCTATTTTCTTCTTAACTAGTCCTAATAGCCACTCCAGTCCCTTCTGCTTCTCTCAGCTTGTAAGACACTATGAGTTTGAACTGAAGGCACATTGAAGGCTACTCAGCCCTTTCCCCAGCCAATGCATTAATAAATGGCTCAGAAAATCATGACAACTCAGATTTCTCTTTTAGTGGCAAATATCAGCTCAGAAGACTCTGGAAGTTCCAAACCTGAGCACATTGTTTATGATTAGATTTTCCATCCCTCTTGAGCTGGCAGCCATTTTTCTTGTCCTTGCTCTGAGCTGGAACTGAAAGATTTCCTGCTTGCCTGGGTATAATTCTCTAAGGAATAGATCAGGCTTTATTGGGTTTTAACTTTACAATGAGCATAATTTTTCATTTAAGGGATCTGGATTGCTTTGAAAATTTTCAAACATTGATTTTTTTAAATCAATGGTTTTTTTATTAGATATTATCTTTATTTACATGTTATATGATATCTCCTTTCCCAGTTTCCCCTCCAAAAAACCAAACCAAAAAAAAAAAAACAAACAAACAAACAAAAAAAACAAAAACCAAAAAACAACAACAAGAACAAACTCCTGTTCCCTCCCTCCTTTCCCTGGTCACCACCCACCCTCTCCTGCTTACTGGTCCTGGCATTCCCCTACATTGGGGCATAGAACCTTCACAGGGCCAAGGGCCTCTCCTCCCATTGATGACTGACTTGGCCATCCTCTACTATACATATGCTGCTGTAGCAATTAGTCCCACCATGTATACTCTTTGGTTGGTGGTTTAGTCCCTGAGAGCTCTGAGGATACTAGCTAGTTCATATTGTTGTTCATCCTAAGGGGCTACAAACCCTTCAGCTCCTTTGGTCCTTTCTCTAACTCCTTCATTGGGGACCCTGTATTCAGATCAATGGATGGCTATGAGCCTCTACTTCTGTATTAGTCAGGTACTGTCAGAGCCTCACAGGAGACAGCTAGATCAGGCTGAATTGCCCTTCCTTCAGTCTCTGCTCCATAGTTAGTCTCTGCAACTCCTTCCATGGGTATTTTGTTCCCCCTTTTAAGAAGGAATGAAGTGTCCACATTTTGGTCTTCCTTCTTCTTGAGTTTCTGGTGGTTTGTGGATTGTACTTCATGTATTCCGATTTTCTGGGCTAATATCCACTTATTAGAGAGTGCATACCATGTGTGTTCTTTTGTGATTGGGTTACCTCACTCAGGATGATATTCTCCAGATCCATCCATTTCTCTAAGAATTTCATAAATTCATTGTTTTTAATAGCTGAGTAGTACTCCATTGTGTACATGTACCACAATTTCTGTATCCATTCCTCTGTTGAGGGATATCTAGGTTGTTTCCAGTTTCTGACTATTATAAATAAGGCTGCTATGATCATGGTTGAGCATGTGTCCTTATTACATGATGGAGCATCTTCTGGGTATATGCCCAGGAGAGGTATAGCTAGGTCCTCCAGAGAACCAAATAACCCTATGAAAAAATGGGGTACAGAGCTAAACAAAGAATTCTCAACTGATGAATACTGAATGGCTGAGAAGCACCTAAAGAAATGTTCAACATCCTTAGTCATCAGGGAAGTGGAAATCAAAACAACCCTGAGATTCCACCTCACATCAGTCAGAATGGCTAGGATAAAAAACTCAGGTGACAGCAGATGCTTGAGAGGTTGTAGAGAAAGAGCAACACTCCTTCATTGCTGGTGGGATTGCAAGCTGGTACAACCACTCTGGAAATCAGTTTGGTAGTTCCTCCTGAAATTGGACAATGTTTTGTTTCTTTAACATAAAACAATGAAACTTCACAATTCTACTCCATATTTCTACTGTCAAGTCATCTAATAGCAAATCACCCTCCTATATTTAGTAGCTACTTAAATAGCAATCTGGACTATTATTCTGTTGTCCATTACTCTGGCTAAATCTAGGAGTGTTAAAGGAAAGAGCAGTGTGCCAGCCTGGAATCAAATTTGGGTCTCACTGGATAATTGTCATAGTTAGTTTTGGAGAGGAGCTTATTAATAAGGCCTTTACTAATTACCTTAGCAGACCATCTCATCTAACCCCCCACACTCCAGAGAGGAAAGCATTACAGTTAGCACTAACTATTTATGGAGATTCCAACTTAGACAGTTGAAGAGAGCTGAACTGGATTCCATTTTTCTCAGAGGAATGTAGTAACTAAGTTAAATTAATAGACAGTGCATGGCTGATTGTTCCTATCTCCCTGTCCTTCTTTTCTTTCTCTACCATTTCTCTTTCAGGAAGGTTTGCAAGGCTAGCCTTGAACTTTCCATGTAGCCTATACTACAGATTCTCCAACTTCTACCCCACATCCCAAGCTAGGATATATGACTGTAGGACCTTGCTAGGTTTATGTGGTTTGCAGATCAAACCCAAGGTTTGGTATATATTAGGCAATCGCTCTATCAATTGAAACATATGACCTGCCCCTTGGATATTTTTAAAAAGAATAAGAACTATTTTTATCATCTCTGAATGTTGGGTTGATATACACGTGTGTATTCATTTGGGGTGGGGCTTGCATGCCTGTTATTATGCATATGGCCAGGGGTCAATATTGGTGTCTGCCTCAATCATTCTCCACATTTTAATTTGAGGTCTTCATTCCCCTAGGATCCCCCTGTTTGTGTCTCCTAGTCCTGGGATTGTAGTACAGTGCTGCAACATCTTGCTTTATGTAAGTCCCAAGGGTGCAAATTCAGGGAGCTTGCAGAGTGAGTACTTTGCCTTTGAGACATTTCCCTAGTTCCATTCTTCTTAACATTTATTTCACTTAAATTTTAGAATATTTGCACTCTCTCAATGGGTAAGTAATTCTTTTAGCAGAAAAGAATTTATATCACTGAAAGAACATGAATTTAAAATTGACTTTGAGCAACAGTGTGATTATGGAAATATTAGTGGTGACAGCTGCCCCAGAACTCAACCTTTTCAACTTCCAGAACAAAAAACAGTTTTCCGTCACTTAAGGTACAGTGGTAAATTGCCTAGGTCAGTGCCATGTTGGGAATTGTGGTGGTTTGAATATACTTGGCCCAGAGAGTGGAACTATTTGGAGGTGTGGCCTTGTTGGAGTAGGTGTAGTCTTGTTGGAGGAAATGTGTCACTCTAGGAGTGAGCAATGATACCCTCCTCCTAACCCCATGGGAGCCAGTCTTCTAACTACCTTTGGAGCAAGAGGTGAAACTCTAAGCTCTTCCAGCTCCACATCTGCCTTGATGATAATGGACTGGACCTCTGAACCTATAAGTTAGCCCCAATTAAATGTTGTCCTTTATAAGACTTGCCTTGGTCATGGTATCTGTTTACAGCAGTAAAACCCTAAGTAAGACAGGAATGTTGTAGTGTATATTTAGTTTGGTTTGGTCCATTTGATTTGGTAAGAGATAGGCCAGGTCCCTGGTAGGAACAAAACAATGTATCAAAAGCTCCCTGTATTTTACTGCCCCCAGTAATCTGGACTTGACTAGTCATAGGAGCTTTGTGTGCCACTGTGAGGCATCTGTGAATTCTCCACAGTGTCAAGGAGAGGCTGTACCATCATAGAGCCATGCTAGGCTTCTTGGGGACAGACTTGGAGGAGTTCTGGACTGCCATTTTTCTTTGTTTTTTTTTCCAGTATAAATAGGGTATTCTGTAGACTTCAAGAAGGATTTCATGAACCCCCATGACTCAGTAAAAATAGCAGACAGTAGGAACAGATAGGGACACTTTCGTATCCTGTATTAAAAGGACAACATATACTCCATCTTCCAGAATCTAGCATGTACATGTGATTACCAGCTTAGTATATGCACAGTATTATGATTTCTTTGTTCTGCCTTAACCCTTTCTCCAGATTACACATCCCTAAAGGATTACAAGGGCTGATATCAATAGAAACTATGTAAATTCAGCATTTCAACAAATGCCTGAACACAGACATATGCAATTGGAGGGAAGAAAGGGATGAAAATCATCAGTAACAAAAATATGGCTGACAACCTGACTAGAGAGGATATCAGATGCTACCTCCTATAAGCAACAAATTAGCCAGGAGCCATGCCCCTGCTAGTCATATCTCCTCACCCCCAGCCTTCTCTGTAGACTTTGAGACTTGTGATATTAAACAACCTGTAATTTAAAGGATTCCTTTGAAGACATCTTTTTGAATAATGCATACTCTGCTCATGTCTATCAAACAATTCTTTCTTTCCATGTGGGCATGACCAGGGAGAGAGGAGGCCTTCATCTACTACTAAACTTGAAGAAGAGCTACTGTGTCTTCATAATTACCTAACGTCATTAGCAAGAGCTCTGCCCCAGACCAACAAAAGAATGTGTCTCCCCATGCCACCTTGCCTTAACCACATGCTACTGTGTAAGTTAAAATAAACTACTGTCTTTGTACAGTGACAGCAATTATATTCATTTCCTCACAAAGATTAATAGGTTGTACTGAATGTGCTCATTTGTCAAAGCTCACTGACTATGCGGGAACTACTCTGGTCTGTGTGTGGGTGGTGCCCCAACCAGAGGAGCCTAGTTCAGGCAAATCAGCCACTTGTCCCCCAGGACTAACCTCTTCATGGTCCAAGAGGTCATTTCATTGTTGCAAGTAAGGATTCCTCTGCTAGAGCCTTGACCTCTAACCCTTGTCCTAATTTATTGAGGTGAAGCTTGAAAGCGGAGCTATTTTTACCTTTGGGCACAATGACAGCTAGCAACACACAGAGAGGGTATGTGCAGGGTAGAACAAATCATGAGGGATTTGAAAAATTTCCTCTGCTCTCGCACATAGGTTGAGAAGGATATGAGTGCTCACATTTGTCCTTGTTGGAGCTTTGCTTCACATGGGCCTCCTGCAAAGGTGAAGGGCTTTGTCCTCACTGTGTGCATTGTTCTGTACCCCATACCCACACTGTGACAGTGTCTGGCTGCTAAGTAACACTTGTGAATATGAATATGTTAATTGGGGCTCTCTGAACTAGCTAAACCAGGGAGCCCTATTCCTGGACATTATGGGAGTGTGGCATGTGAAGTGTTAGTCCAGGATTGCAGGTAGTGATGTGGGCAATGACTTGGAGTTTATAAAGGACAGTAAAGAACTCTTAGCTGGGCTTGCCAGGGGGTGGAAACTGGAGTATGGGTGTCTCATCTTGTTGTCCTGCATGGGAGCATGCCTCCCAGGAGGGAGGCAGAGCTGTGGGGTGGGAATTAGGGTGCCTATTCAGAGATTGCAGGTATAGGTGTGATCTGGAAGGAATATGGAGCTCTTGAAAGACAGAGCAGACCCCAAAGCCCAAACACAGCATTGTTGTAAGGATCAAAGATAGCAAATGTGGGCTTTGTTCTAACCATAAGTAAAGAACTTTTGAGTAATAAATATTTCTTACTTTGTCATGAGCAAATGCACAGTCTCAGAAGAGGACAGTAGTTGATAGCCACAGACATTCTTTCTCTGCTTAGACAGGCTCTTGAACTGTGCTATGTCATTATCTGTCCCTCATCTGGATTCGGTCCCATATACACTGTTTCCCCTAATCTGTAAATTCTGGGCTCTACTCCCTATGCTGAGATCCTTGCTAAGTAACTATGGGAGACATTTTTCTTTTGTGTGTATACATATATGTACTATATGTAAAAAAGTAGATGTGTGCATGTAAGCAGAGAACCTCTTCCTCAGAAACTTTTGACTTTGGTTTTCCAGACAATGTTATTCACAGGAAAAGGGCTCACTGGTTCAGCTAGGTCAGAGAGCCCCAGGATTCTGCCTCTATCTGCTTCCTCAGTGCTGGAATTATGAAGGTAAGACACTATACTTGGTTCTTTAAATGGGAACTGAGGATGAAATGGGGCCTCATGCTCTATCTTTCCAGTCCCCAGGGCAATTTTCTTAGTTTTGTCTTTGCCTGACCCTGTGATAAATTTTCTTCCTCGATAGGCAAGACCTGGTCAGAAGTATGTTGGTTTGTCTTATGGGGGATACTTGCTTAGCTCTAAAGCTTCAAGCAATAGAGTCCTCTCTTCCATTGTTGACAGGGAATAAAGGAGAAAGAATCAGCCTGGATATATTCTTTCCTGTTTGAATGTCTCTGTGTGTGGAGATGTTGAAGGCCAGGCTGCCCTGTACTGTCTAAGCATACCTTTCCACATGCTGCAGACTAGCACTGTTGTGTCTCTTTAAGACACTGAGTGACTGTTAAAGCATATTAGCTAAGAAAAAAATGATGGGCATGGAGTGGAGTATTTTTAACAAAAGTACGTCAGCTTCCCATCAACAATGATTAAATACCTGAGGGAAAAAGTCATAGCAATGGAGAAATGTTCTTTTTGAGGTTGCATACTCAGAGGGCTGGGTATGTGGTACTCTCTCAGGAGGCATGATACCTGCTGCTCAAATCATGACAACTGGAAAGGAGAGATCAGGAGGATAGAACCTTATGATAAGATCATGATATCAGTGATTTATTTGCTCCCAGTAGCCCACCACCACCAAAGTTTCCATCCTTTCCAATTGCCCACCAATCAATCAATCCATTGATAAGGGCAGAGCACCATGTCCCAATCAGCTCTTGATTCTTACCATTGAGTATAACTGTCTTGGCAGAAATATACTCTGAAAAAAAGTGAGGTTTTAATTGGGAATCTATGTATAAACACTGTAGGTCCTATTCCCCAATTGGTTCTTGATTGATCAATAAAAATGCTAGTGGCCAATGAGCTGGATAGAATAGGCGGAACTTCCAATTTACTCCCCAGGCAGACTAGCAGACATAAGGAAGGAGAAGAGGTTTTTGGCATGCTTCAAAGGGAGAAATAGCCTCCAGCCATGTGAGATCCTGGGTGGAGTGGCCATTGGCCACTTCTCCATCTGGGCCTGGGGTCACAGGCACAAGATTAGAAACATAATTAAGCCAAGGGAAGATTTAGGAGATTGAACAAGCAGAAGGCAACTGGGAAACTATGTAAGGGGCAAAATTAGAGGTATTGATTTGGGAGTGAAAAGAAGGGCATGAAAGCTGAAGAAGTTTTAGAAGAGTCTGGCCATTGAGCTAAAGCATATTAATAAGTGTGTGTGTGTGTGTGTGTGTGTGTGTGTGTGTGTGTGTGTGTGTG
>JADRCD010225419.1:0-19582 GCA_019843815.1 Montemys delectorum | reverse complement strand
GGCCTCTAAGCAGTGCCTTAGACTCACCATAGAGTTGGTGGGCCACCAAGCAGTGCCTTAGACTCACCGTAGAGTTGGTGGGCCACCAAGCAGTGCCTTAGACTCACCATAGAGTTGGTGGGCCACCAAGCAGTGCCTTAGACTCACCAGAGAGTTGATGGGCCTCCAAGCAGTGCCTTAGACTCACCATAGAGTTGGTGGGCCACCAGGCAGTCAGTGCCTTATGATACTTGAGCACCTCTGGATTCTCCCTGACCAGTGATTCAATGGCTTGTGTCTGGCATGAAGACCTTTGCTTAATAACTATGTCTTCTGCAAGTAGCTTTCTTCACACATATCAGTACCTCTTTTCAGCCCTTTTGATCATGTATCATGTATTCTACCATGCCTCTTTATTATATTCTTTACTTGGGTTGTAATGTCATAGGTTTTCATGTTGCTTCTTAATGTAAAATTACTTTTAATTAACTGTTAACATGCTCCTCATTTCCCCATCATCATCACTAAGTACTTGCTTGAACTTTATACCCCCAGTATTCTCTGTTTATTTGCATCTCACCTATAATCTACTGTCCTGCATCCTTAAATGCATACTGTAACCCACTGGCCCATTACTAGTTTTCTGACTTTTACATGTACTCCAGGTTAAACACTCAAATATGACATTTGAAGCTAGTATGTTCATATGAGTAAGAAATCATAACCTATATATTTTGGTGCCTGGGAAACCTCATTAACCAAGTACAATTTTTTCAGGTTCCATCAATTTGCTTTTGGGTTTTATGATTCACTTTTCTTCATGCTGGATAATATCCAATAGATCCCCTGTGGTCAAGACCCCTTTGGGGGAACCAAAGGACCCTTTCAAATAAGTCACATATCAGATATCCTACATATCATATTTACATTGTGATTCATAACAACAGCAAACTTAGTTATTTTGTAGCAATGTTGAGAACCAATGTACTAGATATACGTACCACAATGGGTATGCCAGTATCTGTGTACTAAGATATAAAGTCCTGAATATGTGCCCAAGAATGGTATTATTGGGTCATATGGTAGTTCTGTTTCTAAGTTTTTGAGAAACGTGCACACTGATTTCCACAGTAGCTGTATAACTAGCTGTAGAGTGGAAAGTAATACTAATCAACAGTATACCAGAGTGCCACTGACACCATATCCATGCCAGCATTTGCAGTCATTATAGTTTTGACAATGACCATTTTCACTAGTGTGAGATAGCTGTATGTCCCTGAAAGCTAAGGATTCTGAACACCTTTTAAAAGCATATATGTATCATTTTTATTTCTTCCTATGAGAAATTTCTGTCCAGATACATCATGCACATTTCAATTGAATTGGTTGGGTTTCTTTTGTTGTTGTTTTTTGTTTGTTTGTTTGCTTTGTTTTGTTTTTGTTTTTTGTTTTTGGTGTTTACTTTTTAGCTCTTTGTATATTTTAGACACTAATTTTCTGTCAAGTGTATACCTGACGAATACATTTCCCTCCTGCTGTTGGTTACCTTCAGAAACAATCAACAGTTTCCTTTGTTACAAAGATTTTCTTTTAAGTCTCAGAATATCCCATTTCTCATGGGTCATCCATGAAGCCTTCTAGTCAAGGTTGCATTGAAGGTCATTTGTGTCCCTCTTTCCATTTTGAAATAATGAACATGCAGCATACACCTTCTTTGGAAGGTAGTTTCATGAAACTTCAGAGTAGTTTCATGAAAATAAGATGAATTAGGACATTTGTTCAGGTAAGGCCAGATGTTTTCCCAGAAGTCTCACATTCCAGACCACAAGCTAGTGTCTGCCAGAATTGAGTACTTGTTCTCAAAAACCAAACATTCTGGGCTCAATACAGATTCGATTAGAATGTGAAAAGTAATTATCCAGGATTTACTGTGGCCAACATAGAAGAGCCCCGTTCATACACAAAAGTGTTTCCAGGCCTGCTAAGGAGCAATTCTTGGAGGTGTTTGTCTTGGTTGAGGCTGTGAAGGGTCCCACAGAGCTAGCTCTACCTCATGCTTCCTGTCCCCCTAGTCCTTGAAGGTCCACTTGAGAAAACAGCTGGATGGGTTTAAAAGACAACTTCCCTAACAAAAATTGCCTAACTGGAGATTTTCTCAGTTCAGTTGAAGAGCCAAAAATAGCGATACTGGGCAGGAGGGCAGGTAAAGACCATGCGGGACTGAAATGAAACAGTCTTGGTCAAGAAAATTTTACAGTTTGTTCCAAGTATTTTCTACTTTCTCTTTCTTCTGACCTTTTTGATTGTTTGTTTCCATAGGAATTTGGCAGGGAAGGGAGGGTACTGAGCTTAGGAGTAAATGCTGAGTTTACACCCTGAAGATTTGCTGTATCATTGTCTGAGGAAGCCACACTGATACTGGAATGTCAGGGTACATTGAATGGCTATGGAAATCAAGCTTGCTATCCATGTAATTTTTGTGCTTTGGGGATACTATTTTGCTTGAGTTAAATTAAACTCTGCCATATTAAAATAACAAGCCAGGATTTAGGCCTTGGGAATGTAGCCCCACTAGTAGAATGCTTATTGTGCGCAAAGTTCTGGGTTCCATCTGGACAAGTAAACTGGGTGGTACATGACTGTAGTCCCATTACTTCAGGAGGTAGAGGCAAGAGGATCAGAGGTTCAAGGCTATCCTTGGCTATATAGCAATCAAGGCTAGGTGGAGCTACAGAAGGCACTGTCTACAAATCTGAATTAAATTCCATCTGTAGAAGTCATCAAATCTCTGTTTCAGTACAAAGGATTAGAGCTGGGAAAGATTTCTAATTTAAGTGTCTGGTTTTATGAACAGGAGACTAAAGTTCTTAACCAGGTTGCTCAGTCTTTAGCATCTCTCCCCACCACTGTAGCTTCATGCCAGACCCTTGGTGCATCCCTTGTTAAGATCACCTTGGCTTCAGCATTCTTTGTACAATTTCTCTAGAACTCAGTTCTTAGTGCTTAGGTATCAAAAGGCAGAGAAGAATAAACAGCAGGGCCCTCACAAATCTGTAGATTGGATTAGATTTTCTGATTTTCGTCTGTTACTCATTCAGGCAAATCTGTGGATTTTTTTTTTTTTCTGGCAAAACAGTGATTTCATGAAAAAATCATTTATAAAAGAAAAACAAGTCTATGGAAAACTTGGCAACAAGAGCATTCTAAATGCAATTAGAAGCATGTGTGACAGAACAGTATGCAGGAGGGTTTCCCTGCCCCAAGTGAGTACCTCTCTTCTTACTAACAAAGACCAGAATATGGCTCAATTGGTGAATTCTTGTTGTGCAAGCTTTGCAGACCTAAGTGCAGATCCTCAGAAGCTGTGTAAAATGGCAGTGCAATGGTGGGCTTATAGTCCCAGTTTTCCTTAAGCAGACAAGAGGATTTTGTAGGCTTAGTTAGTCAGCTACTTTATTAGTTACCTTTCTGTTGCTGTGATGAAACACCACAACCAATGAGAACTTAAAAGATAGTTTATTTCACCTTGCCACTCCAGAGGAATAAGAGTCCATCATGGTGGTGTAAGATTCAGAGAGCCGAGTCTTACATGCAGGGTGTCCCACTCAGAGACACAGAGATAAAGATCGATACAATAAGCAAGAGGTTTAATGAGTCAGCATACTGGGGTCGTCCCACAACTGGAGCAGAGGTAACACCGAAGAACAAAAGCACACACTCTTTATACTCTTTCAGAATATAGGTCTTAGTTTACAGCATGAGTTGGTTATCTCTCATTGGTGGAGCCCATTGTTCTTTGTGTCCACTGTTCTTTGTGCCCCAGGTGAGGAGATACCTTTGGCATTCAGAAAGGGTGGTGAGATATCCACCCCCACCCTCCTACCCCCCACTACAGGTGCTTCTTTCCTGGAACCAGGTGTTACTCCCTGTGGTTGGAGCATCACCTGGGGATGGATGTTATTCAGTAAATTCTTTTGAAGCTCCCTGACTTTATGCTTAATGGAAATTTCTGACCTCCCGGTGTTTTTCTGAGATGTTCTGTTTACTCAATTCTTACAGTGGAAGGTAAGGAAGAGGGTGGCAGACATAGTGGCCAGAGCAGGACACCAAGAGATTGCATTTGTAACTGACAATATGAAGCAGTGAGAACTGGAAGTGGGGTTAGGTTCTGAACTCTCAAAACCTGCCCACAATGACTTTCTTTCTCCAGCAAGGCTGCATCTCTTAAGCTTCCCCAAACAGTAGCATAAAGCAGAGACAAATTGTTGAAGCATTTGGGATATTAGGAGACATCTCATCAAATCACCACAGCCAGTCTAGTAATTATCAATGACCTCCAGGTGCAGTGAGAAACTGTATCTCAAAAAATAAGGTGGAAAGAAAGGGAGGAATGAGATGTTTTCCTTGACTTGAATGCAAGCACGAACATGTCACCATACACACAGTCAAACATATGCACTCTCAAAGATAGCAAGGATGTTAGTAAGTGTATCATTTGTTTATGAGGAAGACAGAAGTTTCTTCTGAATATATTTCCAAGGAGACTAGAGGAGGAAGACAGAAGGATATGTGTATTCAGGTTTGGTAACCAACTTTGTAGGAATGCTTTATCTTCTCTTTGCCCTCATTTCACAGCTAAGAGCACAGAACTCCATTGACCTGTGTTGCTCAAGGTCACACAGCCATTAGGTAACAAGGACATTGACTTTACACTTCCAGTTCCCAGACTAGGCACTGCATTCTGGATTTTTCAAAGATATTATCTATATCAACATGATAATGACAGGTACATTTCCTTCCTAGACCCAGAAAGCTGGGACCTCACCATGATATCAGAAAGGCAAATTCGAAATTGCAGGTCTGTGAATGCCTTATTAAAAGTCAAGATTACCCCCTCTTCCATTTAGTCAGAGGCTATCTTTCTGGGGACTCTGAATTTTCAAGCAACACAAAATTACTTTATTGTTGTTTACAATTCAGTCAGGTTCCAGAATGGAGAGTAAGTCTCAGTAGGAATTGGAACCAAACTACAATCTTTGCCTAATCTCAGCTTTCATTTAAAGTTTGTCAATGAAATATGAATTTGTAAATGGGAGCTGATGGCTGGAATCTGGGGAGTTACAAGCTATTGACTGAGCTGTCACGCTTCCATAGCCTGATTTAGGTTCCCACAAGGCAATCATGACTGGAATTTTCAGGGCTGACATGATGGCGGGAGAGCTTTGTGTAGAGAGGTTATGGCAATCTTAGTCCAGAGAATGACCACAATGGCAACAGACTGTGGCAGGAGATGAGATTCAAGAGAGCATGAAGGAATGCTAAGAGTAGTATAGATTCTAATAGAGCAAAAGGGCGTAAAACAGGAAGCTGTGAAGCACGGGGAACATCAGGATCAGAACACCTTCTCACAGATAAACTGAGTCACAGATGATGAATTAAAAATATACAGTGACACTCCAGTCACTGCACTCAAGTACAGACATGTACAGAACATGACAAGTTCAGGAGAGCAAATGCTTAAGTTCTTAACTCCACAAACTTATGTATTGACTTCAGAATTCCAAGTTCTGGGAAGAAGACTGGTTACTCTCTGTGTCATTCCTGTGTGTGTGTGTGTGTGTGTGTGTGTGTGTGTGTGTGTGTGTATGTGTGTGTGTTAAGTAAGCATTCTACCAGCTGAGCTACATCCCCAGCCATTAGTTTTATAGCTGAGAAAAATCAAGATTTATGAAAAGAGAGCAACCTATATCTCTTAATGATTTGACTTTTTAAAACTCAGCCTGTGTCATCCCCCCTTGGAACTGTTCATTCATTAGCACAGTGGCTTTTTTGAAAGCCAATGTAGAGGCAGAGATCATAGAGGAGCTGCTGTAGCTGACTTTGGGAAAGCTCTTGGGCTCTCAGGCTTAGCTGTGGAGGAACTGATGTACTCATGTCCACAAACCATGAAGCCTCTGTTTAAGTGAGCTTTGCTTTTTATTCTGCCATTGCTCTGTTCACACTCAGACTTTCTGGACACTAACAAAAATATCATGAAATTTGTCATTTCACGACCAATACTTTCTTTCTTGAGGGCAGGATAACTCTTGGAGGCAGTTACTGACACACATTACTACCCTTACCACAGTATGTCCTTATGTTGAAGACCTCTAGTTCTCTCCATTTACAGTATGCAAAATAGCCCAGTCCCTACAATGACCTAAATGCACCTAAAATGCAGATCTTTCTTTCCCAAATTTGTAGATCTCTGATCAACTCTGGTCAATTCAGGATTGTTGGTCTCGGCTGGGTGTTGGGAGGAAAGCATCCAGTTTGAAGTGACTCACACAGACACACGCAGGGTACGTTTTTTTTAAAGGTTGCTTATTATTGGAGGAAGGAAAAAAAACAACAACAAAGAAAAAAATAAACAAACAAAAAGGAATGTGCTAATGATGAGCACAGCAAGAACCAAGTGAAATTCCAGGACCAGCAGGAGACAGCAGGTGACTAGTGGAAGTCACCTCATCCTGCCATGCGGTCCCTGGCCAGCTCCATGCTTCCTTCTCCTTTCAGACTGCCTTTTCTAAACTTCTGAACCTTTGGTTTCTCTAACGCTTTTGCCTACTTAGAATGACTTTTGGGCAACAGCACCAGAAATTTCTGGCAGGAAGAGAGGAGGGGAGGAAGGCATTTGAACAGGCTTTTCATGTTTTTATGTCATTTGCAGGTAGGGGTTCTTCCAGTGAGCATTTTTTGACACCAACTACAACATGGTGGTAATAGCTATGTGATTATTTGGGCACAAATTAGATTTTTTTCTTGGCAGGGAGACTATACTTTAAGTCTAGTCATGAAGAGTAAGAAAGGTCTGAGAAATAAATTAGTTTGGGGGTTTTGTTTATTTTTATTTTTGAAATCATCTCCTGCATACTAGATTGGCATAGATTTGACTGGGCGACTGAGGGTGACCTTGAACTCTTAATCCTCCTGCCATCATGTGCCAAGAGTTGTGATTATTTATGCAAACCACCACAAGAGTTTATATGATACTGGGACTCAAACATGGGACTTTGGGCATACTAAATGAACATTCTACCAACTGAGCTATATCCCAGTGCAGAAGTAAATTTTGCAAAAATGATCCAGTTATATGTTTTTGTTTGTTTGTTTGTTTGTTTGTTTTTTCTCATAGGACAAGCCTTTTGTGTTTATATTGGGATGGGTCTACAATACTTTTATCCTCCCTCCTTTAAAGTTTAAGAATGTCAAATCCTGAAAGGTAAGTGAAACACCTTCTATAATTGTTCTTGCTGGCTTTTTTTCAGGTCCTTTGCAGAGTTAAAACAAGCAATAACTAGAGGTATTGAAGGAAGTCCTCTCTGCTAACTTGTTAAAGTCATTTTCTTTCCAGAAGCTGAGCTGAAATAAAGCTGATGGATAGAATAGGATGCATTCACTAGATGTTAAATTTCAAGAGGATTGAGCATGGGATTCCCAAAAGGCAATCTATTCCACAGAGTGCTCTGCTCTGTAAGAAGTGGAGCTCAGCCCCTGGAGGATGTGTAAATGGCTCTGTAGAAGTTGCTTCTGAGCCCTCTGTGTTGTGCAAGGCTATAAATGTCACCAAGTGTCTTGGTAGCCTGAAGATCCCCTTCCAATTGCTAATTAAAGAAAATCTGCTGGCTGGGGCTGTGGCTAGATTGGTAGAGTGTTTACCTAGACTTCTTTAGAGAAACCAAAGGTTCAGAAGTTTAGAAAAGGCAGAGTCCAAAAAGGAGAAGGCAGCATGGAGCTGGCCAGGGACAGGAATGCAGGATGAGGTGACACTAGGTTCTTTGTGTTGCCTAATCCAGGTGTGGTGGAACAGGTTTATAATCCCAGCCCTAGGGAGATAGAGGCAGTATGTTCAAAAATTCAAGGTCATTATGGACTACCTAGAAAGTCCAAGGTCATCCTTGACTACTTGAGTGCCAGCTCAAAATAAATAAATTAAATAAATAAACAATTAAATGAAACCTATATTTATAAAAAATACTAGATTCTTTAATTCACAATGGATGTATATCTGTGTAAACATGTAGCAAAGACTAATTCATGAGATCTTTTCACCTTGCTCACCAGGTGTTTTGTTTGTTTGTTTTTATTTGCTTATTTTGTGTGTGTGTGATTTTTCTTCCTTACCCCATTTTCCTTAAAAGAACTGACTGAACTTTTTTCCTCTAGGCTGGAAAAATTCCCTCATGCCAATCTCATGCTCCTTCTTCAGCCTGGCACTCAGATTCAGCCAGGAGTGGTGTGGAGGCTCAGAAGCTAGAACCTCCAGATTCCCAGCTCTCTGCAAAGTGCAGGTCACAGACCAAATGTTTTCATGCCTGCTGGAGATATCTGACCCTGAAATGGATGAAAATATTCAATAAAGTTGTTTTTATTATGCCCCCAGCAAAAGTGGTTATGGAATTGGTTAAGTATCAGTGTGACTGTAGCCTGTAGTTCTGATTCTGATTCTGAGGATAGTCTAGGGATATTAGCCTTCCTCTAAAAGCATTTTAATTGCATCATACAATTCTTGATCTTCTGTGGAAAATACCATCTTCCATCCCCCCTGCCCTGGGCTGGGGGAGATACTTCAATTTCCTTTCTTTGCAGGGTTTTGTTTTGAATTAATTACTATTGCAAAGAAATTCATAAAGAACAAACTATTTTCATTGTCTTGTACCTCATCATACTAGTAATCAGCTGGTTCTAAGTCTCTGATAAATGATGACATCTTGAAAAGTATGCAAATATCTGGCCTCTTGGTCACTGGAACTACTAAAGTATGTGTGTGTGTGTGTGTGTGTGTGTGTGTGTGTACAGAATATATATACATATATATACTTTATATATATAAAGTGTGTGTGTGTATGTGTATTGTCTACCACTTTTTACTATTTTTATTTACTATTGGTATGCAAATTTTCCACTGATACTAGCCAGATGTGAATTCCTAAGTATTTGTTTGAAATTATCCAACTGAATAAGAAATGCCAATTTATTTTTTTCCAATATTTGTGTCTTTAGAGATTTAAAACCAAATTTTAACTGTTTGCCTGATATTTCAAGTAAAAACATTTTAAAATTTTACACATGTAATTTATAGACTTACATGGTCTGTGCTGTAAAAAACTCTCACCTCTGAGTAAATTAAACAGACCAAGAACTTTTCTGTGTGGAATAAGGGGCTTACCAGGCTCATGCCAGGCATGGTGATAAAGAATAAAGTGTGTGGCCACTGGAAAAGAATCAGCTGTCAGGATCTGGAACCCAGGAAAGAACAAGGACAGGGTGAGGTACCTAAAACAGATGGGACTCAGCTCCTATAAGGGCTCAGAGAGATAAAGAACCTGGTGGTGCCTAGAGAAAAATGTGAATTGCCCTGTGGAGAAAAGGAAATAGGTCAGGTCCTTTCAGTCACCATGGGCCATGGAAGGGCTTACTAACACAGCTTAAGCAAATTTAAGCAACTCTATGGCATTTACACACAATTTTCTTGCCATTTGTGGACTTCGTGTTTTTTTAATGCTGATTCGCAAGACATTAAGTTTGCAAAGATCCAGTATAAGCTTTACTCTTTTCTTTTTTAAATTTATTTTTTATTAGATATTTTCTTTATTTACATATCATATGATATCTCCTTTCGCAGTTTCCCCTCCAAAAAAAAAAAAAAGGAAAAAAAAAAAAGAAAATTAAAAAAAATTAAAAAAAGAAAAAAACAAAAACAAAAACAAAAACAAACCTCTGTTCCCTACCCCGTTCCCTTGCTCACCAACCCAACCTCTCCTGCTTCCTGGCCCTGGCATTCCCCTACACTGGGGCATAGAACTTTCACAGGGCCAAGGGCCTCTCCTCCCATTGATGACCAACTAGGCCATCCTCTGCTACATATGCTACTAAAGCCATTAGTCCCACCATGTGTACTCTTTGGTTGGTGGTTTAGTCCCTGAGAGCTCTGAGGGTACTAGTTAGTTAATATTGTTGTTTGTGCTAAGGGGCTGCAAACCTTTCAGCTCCTTGAGTCCTTTCTCTAGCTCCTTCATTGGGGACCCTATACTCAGTCCAATGGATGGCTGTGAGCCTCTACTTCTGTATTAGTCTGGTACTGTCAGAGCCTCTCAGAAGACAGCTATATCAGGCTTCTGTCAGCCAGCACTTGCTGGCATCCACAATAGTGTCTGGATTTGATGATTGAATATGGGAAGGATTCCCAGGTGGAGCAGTCTCTGGATTGTCCTTCCTTCAGTCTCTGCTCCATAGTTTGACTCTGCAACTCCTTGGTCTTCCTTCTTCTTGAGTTTCTTTTGGTTTGTGGATTGTACTTTGTGTATTCCAATCTTCTGTTGGTAGAATTGCAATCTGGTACAACCACTCTGGAAATCAGTTTGGTGCTTCCTTCAGAAATTGGACATAGTACTACCAGAGAACCCAGCTATACCACTCCTGGGCATATACCCAAAAGATGCTCTGACATGTAATAAGGACACATGCTTCACTATGTTCATAGCAGTCTTATTTATAATAGCCAGAAACTGGAAACAACCCAGATGTCCCTCAACAGAGGAATGGATACAGAAATTGTGGTACATCTATATAATGGAGTACTACTCAGCTATTAAAAACAATGAATTTATGAAATTCTTACGGAAATGGATGGATCTGGAGAATATCATCCTGAGTGAGGTAACCCAATCACAAAAGAACACACATGGTATGTACTCTTTGATAAGTGGATAAGTTTTGACCTTTTTTGAGTTCAGAGAGCCACCTCTTTCCAAGGGCCAAGGTAGGAAGTTAATCAGCACACATTGGATATGCCATAGTCTTCAGGTAAATTAGAAACATTCTTTGCTTCTGGTTATCCCTCTGTGGCTACCTTCATATCCCTATAGCATGATACAAATGGAGGTGTCTCTGTCATGTGTTGTACATGCTTCTCTACATTTGGACATTAAAGTCATTTGCAATTAGTCTTGTAGGAATTGAAATCTATGGGCAGGATTGAGTTAACATCCTGGATTACCTATTACTTGAAAGTGATAGGCCAACTCTTTCAGTCTATACTTTTGTCAAAGGAAGGTTGGGATCTTTGTTTGCTTTTGCTTTTTTACATGTATTGATATGCATATGCATATGCATATGCATATGCACAGCTTCACCATTGCACACATGTGAACATCAGAGAGAATCTGTTCTTTCTTTTTACTATATCAGTCTTGAGGGTCAACATCAGATCCTATGGCTTGGTAGCAAGCATTATTGCTTACTGAGTTGTCTGACAGTTTTTCCTGTGCTCTGTATTTATTTAAATGAAACAACATAATTAACAATTAAAAAATAATAATTTTGATCAAAAGTGATTTTGATTTTTACCATTTTGTTTTTGATATGAAATTATGTAGTATATGTGTAGTATATGTTTGGTTGACCTAGAACTTTGACAAGTGCACTTCTTTGATGCAGAGGAGATACCTCAGTAGTTAAGAGACATACTGCTCTTGAAAGAGACCTGAGGACATTTTTTTGGATGCTGTAAGTACATCCAATTATTGTATTTTATTAGAAACAAGTGACTGACTCCTAGAGAATTTACCTGAATGGCTCCACACATCACTCCCTCAAATTGCTTACAGTTAATGGCAGTGGTTTACATTTTTTATGAAAGTGTATAATTTGTGAATATAAAGTTAAATGGGAAAAGAACAGTTTCAATGGAACACTGTATTAGTCAGGGTTCTCTAGAGTCACAGAACTTATAGTAGTCTCTATGTAGTAAAGGAATTTATTGATTACTTACAGTCTGTAGTCCAACTCCCAACAATCAACTCCCAACAATGGTTGGCAGCAGCTGTGAATGGAAGTCCAAGGATCCAGCAGTTGCTCAGTCCCACAAACCAAGTAGGCAAAGCAGAGCAAGCCTTCCTTCTTCCAATGTCCTTATATAGGTCTCCAGCAAAAGGTATGGCCCAGATTAAAGGTGTGTGCTACCACACCTTTAATCCCAGATGATCTTGAACTCATAGATCTTCCTATCTTAATCTTCTGGGATTCATAGCCACTATACCTCAAGATCTCCATGCCAAGATTCAGGTCAGAAACTTGTATCTCTCAGCCTCCAGATTAGGGCCACAGGTGAGCCTTCTAATTCTGGATTGTAGTTCATTTCAGATATAGTCAAATTGACAACCAGGAATAGCCACTACAATCCACCCAATGTCAACTTGACACAAATGATATCTCATGTCCACATGAAACAATAACAATATCATGAATACGCATAACATGATATAACTATTCCTTGTACAATCACAAATGCATTTGTAAATTTACAATGGGGCAATGCCCCTTGGGAACATTCTTTTAGTGTCTCAACTTAAATACCAATTGATGTTAAAGAAATTGGAAGAAAGAAAAAAATGTATTCTTAACAAAATAAGACAGAAGCATTCATATTACTTTATAATCCTCATTTCTACAACTGATTACATGGCCTTAGCTGTATTTATAACTACCTTCCTCCACTACCCATTCTGTATTTCCTTACCCCTCAGCAAGCACCTCAGCAGGTCTTGGCTCTTTTCCTGGAGGATTGACCCATACCTTCATTCCTGATGGGTCTGCATCCTTTGTCATCCTGCTTGGATTAGGCTGTTGTAATTTCCCATTGACTTTAATCATAGGACATGGAAGTATTAAGAGATGCCATAAGGGATCTCCTGCACTCCATACATAATCCTGCTTACCTCCATTGTGAAGAGGCAATCCGATTTCTCCATAGTAATCTGGATCTGTCATTGCTCCTAACACTGTTATTCCCTTCTTAGCCTGTTGGTTTAAGGGCATTAGAAGCCCAAAATGACCAGGGAGAAGTCTGAGCTTCCAGTTCAATTGAATGCTTGTTGTGGCTCCTGGTAGGAGAACTCCCCCGCTCTGGAACCAAAACTTCTAGGCCAGCAGAACCCAGAGTTGTGGGGATAGGAAGCAAAAGTTTTCCTAGAGGGTCACTAGGAGTGGTTGTGAGTGGAACTATTCCCGTTTTTACCCCTTGATTCCTGGACCAATGGATCCTGACTATGGGGGAAACTGTACCATATATTGCACACTGATTCAAAGCATATACTGCCTTCTGAAGAACTCTGCCCCAGCCCTCCATGCTGCTGCCACCTAATTGGCACTGTAGCTGTGTCTTCAAAAGGCCATTTCATCTTTCTATCAGACCAGCAGCTTCAGGATGATGGGGAACATGGTAAGATCAGTGGATTTCATGATCATGGGCTCACTGTCGAAATTCTCTGTCTGTGAAGTGAGTTCCTTGGTCAGAAGCAATACTGTGTGGAATACCATGATGATAGATAAGGCATTCAGTGAGTCCACAGATGGTGGTTTTGGCAGAAGTATTTCATGGAGGAAAGGTAAATCCATAATCAGAATAAATGTCTACTCCAGTAAGAACAAAACGTGTCCTTTGCATGAAGGAAGTGGTCCAATGTAGTCAACCTGCCACCAGGTTGCTGGCTGGTCACCTCGAGGAATGGTGCCATATCTGGGGCTCAGTGTTGGGTTCTGATGTTGGCAGGTCTGACATTCAGCAGCAGTTGTAGCCAGGTCAGCCGTGGTGAGTGGAAGTCCATGTTGTTGAGCCCAAGCATAACCTCCATCTCGGCCACCATGACCACTTTGTTCATGTGCCCATTGAGCAATGACAGGGATGGCTGGGGAAAGAGACTGGATATCCACCAAATGGGTCATCTTCTTATTCATTTGATTATTGAACTCCTCCTCAGATGAAGTAATCTTTTAGTGAGCATTTACATGGGACACAAATAGCTTCACATCCTCTGCCCATTTGGAGAGATCTATCCACATACTTCTTCCCCAGATGTTTTTCTCACCAATTTTCCAATCGTGATCTTTCCAGGTCCCTGACCATCCAGCCAATCCATTGGCTACAGCCCATGAGTCAGTGAACAATCATACATCTGGCCATTTCTTCTTCCAAACAAACTGTAATACCATGTGTACTGCCCGAAGTTATGCCCACTGTAAAGATTTTCCTTCACCTGTATCTTTCAGGGTTGTCCTGGAAAGGGGTTGTAATGCTGTAGCTGTCCACTTCTGGGTGGTGCCTGCATAATGTGCAGAGCCATCAGTAAACCAGGTCCTAATCTTCCCTTCTTCAGTTAGACAATCATAGAGAACACCCCATGAGGCTATAGGCGCATGCTTGGCAGCAGATGGCATTGTAAGAGGAGTGGAAACCATAGGCATTTGAGCAACGTCTTCATGTAACTTGCTTGTGCCCTCAGGACCTGTTCTGTCCCAATCATGTATATACTACTTCCATTTCATAATTGACTACTGCTGTACATGTTCTACTTTATGACTTGAAGGGTCTGATAGCACCCAGCTCATGATGGGTAGTTCAGGTCACATAGTAACTTCGTGTCCTGTTGTCAAATGTTCAGTTTCCACTAAGGCCTAATAGTAGGCCAAGAGCTGTTTTTCAAAGGGAGAATAGTTGTCTGCAGATGATGGTAGAGCTTTGTTCCAAATCCTAAGGGTCTCTTCCGTGATTCACCTACAAGGGCCTGCCAGATGCTCCAAACAGCGCCTCTATCTGCTACAGACACCTCAAGTACCATCGGATCTGCTGGATCATATGGTCCAATTGGTAGAGCAGCCTGCACAGCAGCCTAGACCTTTTGAAGAGCCTTCTCCTGTCCCAGGCCCCACACAAAGCTAGCAGCTTTCTGAGTCGCTTGGTAAATGGGCCTGAGTAGCACACCCAAGTGAGGAATGTGCTGTCTCCAGAATCCAAATAGATCCAGTAAACATTGTGCTTCTCTCTTGGTGGTGGGAAGGACCAGGTGCAATAACTTATCTTTCATCTTAGAAGGAATATCTCTGCATGCCCTACACTACTGGGGTAGATCCTTAAATTTTGATTGGATTTATTTCCCATCCTCTGGTACGCATATGTGTTAC
Organism: Montemys delectorum; assembly: GCA_019843815.1. Lineage (NCBI taxonomy): Eukaryota > Metazoa > Chordata > Mammalia > Rodentia > Muridae > Montemys > Montemys delectorum. The sequence continues at coordinate 4,603 of JADRCD010225419.1, read as the reverse complement.
CAATGAGTCCAAGGTGGTTGCTACTTCCTGCTCACTTGGTCCAATCAGCATAATGTCATCAATATAGTGTACCAATGTGATATTTTGTGGAAGAGACAAATGATCAAGATCTCTTCTAACTAAGTTATGACACAGGGCAGGAGAGTTAATATATCCTTGAAGCAAAACTGTAAAGGTATATTGCTGGCCTTGCCAACTAAGAATAGCCACTACAGGGACTCGCGGGGCGGCAGGGACAGGATCCTCTCAGCTTCCAAGTGACCCTCTCTGCCCCTTCCCTGCAAGTGGAGGGCCTGCCTCCAGGGAGTGCTTTAACCCTGAGACTCAGTGATTTCTAAGGTGGGACCAGCCGGGACTCACAGGGCAGCAGGGCCAGGACAAGCTCTAGTCAGAGACACCAAGAACATCTAACACCAGAGATCAAGAGATGACGAAAGGCAAAAGCAAGACTCCTACCAACAGAAACTAAGACTGCTTGGCTTTATCAGAACCTAGCACTCCCACCACAGCAAGTCCTGGATATCCCAAAACACCAGAAAAACAAGATGTGGATCTAAAATCATATCTCACAATGCTGATAGAGTAAATTAAGAAGGACATGAATAACTCCCTTAAAGAAATACAAGAGAAAAGAGGTAAAGAGGCACACCCTTAAAGAGGAAACAAAAAAAAAAATCCCACAAAGAATTATAGGAGATAACAAGTAAACAAGTAGAAGCACTTAAAGAGCAAATTCAAAAATCCCTTAAGGAATTTCAGGAAAACACAAACAAACAGGTGAAGGAATTGAGTAAAACCATCCAGGACCTAAAAATGGAAGAAAACAATAAAGAAATCACAAAAAGAGACAACCCTGGAGTTAGAAACATTAGGAAAGAAGTCAGGAAACATAGATGCAAGCATCACCAACAGAAAACAAGAAAGAGAAGGGAGAATCTCAGGGGCAGAAGATAACATAGACAACATTGAGAGAAGAGTCAAAGAAAATGAAAAATGCAAAAAGACCCTAACCCAAAACATCCAGGAAATCCAGGACACAATGAGAAGACCAAACCTAAGGATAACAGGTATAGAAGAGAGTGAAAACCTCAAACTTAAAGGGCCAGTAAATATCTTCAACAAAATTATAGAAGAAAGCTTCTCTAACTTAAAGAGATGTCCATGAACATACGAGAAGCCTATAGAAATCCAAATAGACTGGACCAGAAAAGAAATTCCTCCTACCACATAATAGTCAAAACAACAAATGCACAAAACAAAGAAAGAATACTAAAAGCAGTAACGGAAAAAGGTCAAGTAACATATAAAGGCAGGTCTATCAAAACTACACCAGAATTCTCACCAGAGACTATGAAAGCTAAAAGATCCTGGGCAGATGTCATACAGACCCTAAGAGAACACAAATGCCAGCCCAGACTACTATGCCCAGCAAAACTCTCAATGACCATAGATGGATAAATCAAAGTGTTTCATGACAAAACCAAATTCACACAATATATTTCCACAAAACAAGTCCTTCAAAGGGTAATAAATGGAAAACTCCAACACAAGGAGGGGAAGTACATTCCTGAAAAAGCAAAAATTTAATCTTCCACAAAACTAAATGAAGATTGACACATGAACAGAATGCCAGCTCTAACAACGAAAATAACAGGAAGCAACAATTACTTTTCCTTAATATCTATTAATATCAATGGACTCAATTCTCCAATAAAAAGACATAGACTATCAGATTGGGTACATAAACATTACCCAACATTTTGCTGCATACAGGAAACCCACCTCAGTGACAAAGACAGACACTACCTCAGAATAAAAGGCTGGAAAACACTTCTCCAAGCCAGTGGCCCCAATAAAAAAGCTGAAGTAGCCATTCTAATATCGAATAAAGTCGACTTTCAACCTAAAGTGATCAAAAAAGATAAGGAGAGACACTTCATATTCATCAAAGGTATGATCTACCAAGATGAACTCTCAATTCTGAACCTCTATGCTCCAAATCAAAGGGCATCTACATTCATAAAAGAAATTTTACTAAAGCTGAAAGCACACATTACACCGCATACAATAGTAGTGGGAGATTTCAACACCCCACTCTTTGCAATGGACAGATTATGGAAACAGAAACTAAACAAGGACACAGTGACATTAACAGAAGTTATGAAACATATGGAATTAACAGATATCTATAGAACTTTTATCCTAAAACAAAAGGATATACCTTCTTCTCAGCACCTCCTGGTACCTTCTCCAAAATTGACCATATAATTGGTCACAAATCAGGCCTCCACAGATACAAGAAGATTGAAATGATTCCTTGTATCCTATCAGATCACCATGGACTAAGACTGCTCCTCAATAGCAACATAAACAATAGCATGCCCACATATACGTGGAAGCTTAACAAAACTCTACTCAATGATAACTTGGTCAAGGAAGAAATAAAGAAAGAAATTAAAGACTTTCTAGAGTTTAATGAAAATGAAGCCACAACATACCCAAACTTATGGGACACAATGAAAGCAGTCCTAAGAGGAAAACTCATAGTTTTAAGTGCCTCCAAAAAGAAACTGGAGAGAGTATACACCAGCAATTTGACAGCACAACTGAAAGCGCTAGAACAAAAAGAAGTAAATTCACCCAAGAGGAGTCAAAGGCAGAAAATAATCAAACTCAGGGCTGAAATCAACCAAATAGAAACAAAAAGAACTGTACAAAGAATCAACCAAACCAGGAGCTGGTTCTTTGAGAAAATCAACAAAATAGATAAACCCTTAGCTAGACAAACTAGAGGACACAGAGATAGTTTACTAATTAACAAGATCAGAAATGAAAAAGGAGACATAACAACAGACACTCAGGAAATTTAAAATGTCATGAGATCCTACTACAAAACCTATATACAGAAAACCAGTAGCCAACATCAAACTAAATGGAGAGAAACTTGAAGCAATCCCACTAAAATCAGGGACAAGACAAGGCTGCCCATTCTCTCCCTATCTATTCAATATTGTACTTGAAGTCTTAGCCAGAGCAATTAGGCAACAAAAGGAGATCAAAGGGATACGAATTGGAAAAGAAGAAGTCAAATTATCACTATTTGCTGATGATATGATAGTATACTTAAGTGACCCCAAAAATTCGACCAGAGAACTCCTAATCATGATAAACAACTTCAGCAAAGTAGCTGGATATAGAATTAACTCAAGCAAATCAGAGGCCTTCCTCTACACAAAGGATAAACAGGTGGAGAAAGAAATTAGGGAAACAACACCCTTCACAATAGTTACAAATAATATAAAGTACCTCGATGTAACTCTAACTAAGCAAGTAAAAGATCTGTTTGACAAGACCTTCAAGTCTCTGAAGAAGGAAATTGAAGAAGATCTCAGAAGATGGAAAGATTTCATATGCTCATGGATTGGTAGGATTAATATAGTAAAAATGGCCATCTTACTGAAGGTAATCTACAGATTCAATGCAATCCCCATCATAATTCCAACTCAATTCTGGAACAACAAAAGACCCAGGATAGCCAAAACTATTCTCAACAATAAAGGAACCTCTGGTGGAATCACAATCCTGGACCTTAAGCTGTACTACAGAGCAATTGTGATAAAAACTGCATGGTATTGGTACAATGACAGGCAGGTAGATCAATGGAACAGAATTGAAGACCCAGAAATGATCCCACAAAACTATGGCCACTTGATCTTTGACAAAGGAGCTAAAACCATACAGTGGAAAAAAGACAGCATTTTCAACAAATGGTGCTGGCTCAACTGGCGGTTAACATGTAGAAAAATGCAAATTGATCCATTCCTTTCTCCTTGTACAAAGCTCAAGTCCAAGTGGATCAGGGACCTCCACATCAAACCAGATACATTGAAACTAATAGAAAAGAAAGTGGGGAAGAACCTCGAGCAAATAGGCACAGGGGAAAATTTCCTAAAGAGAATGCCAATAGATTCTGCTCTAAAATCAAGAATTGACAAATGGGACCTCATAAAGTTGCAAAGCTTCTGTAAGACAAAAGATACTGTCAATAGGATAAAACAACAACCAACAAATTGGAAAAATGTCGCTTCTACCTCCACCATCAAGAAAGAAGCGACTCTCAAGCTCTTCTCCAAGCAGTTTATTCAGGAACTTAATACAATCTTCTTCTGATTTCTGACTTTCTCCCTCTCCCCTCTGAGGGCAATCCCCCAGGCCCTTAAATGCTCTATCCTGAGCCTATCTCAGTAGGCCACGTGGTGTGTGCAGATAGGTTGCCATACTCGGAAGTAAGGCAGGCAAACAAGCACAACCAAATAAGGAGTTGTTTATGGCTCTAGGGCTCCAAGAAGGAGCGGAAGCCAGCCCCATCTTTAGGGCACAGTTCGGGCAGCTCTCTACAGGAAAAGATCTTTACCAACCCTATATCTGATAGAGGGGTAATATCCAAGGTATACAAATAACTCAAGAAGTTAGACTTCAGAGAATCAAATAACGCTATTAAAAATGGGGTACAGAGCTAAACAAAGAATTTTCAACTGATGAACACCAAATGGCTGAGAAGCACCTAAAGAAATGTTCAACATCCTTAGTCATCAGGGAAATG
>JADRCD010225418.1:0-30166 GCA_019843815.1 Montemys delectorum | reverse complement strand
TGAAAAAGCTAGTAAATCGCATTTCTTCTTTCTTTCAAGGTATTGCACAGCGATGCACAGCGATCAAGTACCACTTTTCTCAGCCAATCCGCTTAAGAAACATTCCTTTCAATTTAACCAAGACAATCCAGCAAGATGAATGGCACCTGCTTCGTAAGTATCCTTCCCTGGGAAAGAATTAGACAAGGAAAAGAACAGAGAGTCCCCACCACCCTCTCATGTTTGGAAAGAAAACTTTATCTTATGCACTCTCTGGGCTCTCCTGAACTGAGTCAGACACCCCAAGCATCCGTTTGCTATTCTGTAAACACTATGTCTTTCTAATTCAAGTTTGAGAGAAACCAGGTGTAAAGTACATGACTGGGCCACGTGGCTGTCTACCCAAGTAGCAATGCTAACTAACTTCAGGTAATCAAACTTTGGGTTTTTTTTTGTTTTGTTTTGCTTCTAATTATATGTATTGTGAGGAGAATCTATGCACTAGAGTTCTGGTGCCTTTAGAGGCCAGAGGTACCAGTAGATGTCCCTGAAGCTGGAGTTACAGGTGGTTGTGAGCCACCCAACCTGGGTCCTGGGTATCCAGTTCAGATCATCAAGAGCAGTATTTTGACTTTAACCACCCAGTCATCTTCTTCCTAACCCATCTCAATCTCTTTTTAAAAAAGATTAGCAGGTACAAGGACTTGACCTCAACACTAGTTCTTAAGTGCCCTCATTTTTGCTTTGCTTATCTAACATTTATTTTAGCTACCGTGTTTAGCTCAGATCATTGGATTTTTGCTGAAATAACTTTATGAATATATGACGTAGCTTTCTCAGAGGTAATAGAGTGTCTCTTACCTCTGCATCTTCGTGGAAAGAACTGCTCTTTTTCACTGTCAAGGAAATGTGAAAGTCTAGATAAAATTGGGCAGTTCAAAACCAAAAAGGGTGGGAATTTATCTGGAAAACATTGATTCAAGCTGTCTTGTGACGAGTGGCACGTGATAGTAAGACAAGACACCGTGTTCTTTCCAGTGTGTCCCAGAGTCAGAAGTCAGCTTTGCCATACTCTCCAGTGAGCTGGCAGTGAATAGTGCTGTGGTCGTGGTTTTTGGCAGAAACGCCACTGTGGATACTGTCTCACTCTTTGAGTAAATCACCACATAAAGTAAACGGCTCTGTCTCGATTCTCACTACAAACATGGAGGCGTCATCAAGGTGGCATCCCACATAAATATTGATGACTACTTTAGGACTTAGAAAGTCATTGGATAAATGTCGGATGGTGATGGTTCACACCTTTAAATCCAACAGAGGCAGAAGGATCTCTGTTCAAGTTTGAGGGCAGCCTGATCTGCAGTGCAAGCTCCTGGACAGCCAAGGCTACAGAGAAACCCTATTTCAAAACAAACAAACAAACAAACAAACAAAAAACAAAAGAAAAAGAAAAGTTATTGAATGGATAAAATGTGCTTTATTTTCTGAAAACATGATGGACTTCTTCCAAGTTCTTTCTTGCTGGCAAATTTGAACAAGCACTTCTCAGTAGTACCCACTGAGTCTTACCTGAGTGGCATTCCTTCTTCTATGAGCATGTTTGGAATTCTTTGTCTTGAGTGTCTGTGAAGACCAGTCTCATTATTGTCGACTTTGGTCAGATAGAAAAACCACAGGGCCCTGAAAAGAGCCTCATCTCTTTAACTCTCTAAGTTTGAGCCTCTTTACCCAGCTAGGCAACGACGTGAGCATTAACCTTGTGGGGAGTTTCTAATAGAAGCATGGTTTTGACACTTGCATGCCTGTTTCTAAGAGAGCCACCCTTGATGATCTGTACCACATTTGCCAGTACGACAACATGTCTGGCGCTGATGCCAGGCTTCTGGGGGTTATGTCTGACCTTTGTGTTTTGTAGTACCTTCAGAAGATAGAACTTCTGGATCACAGTGCATTGGGATGTCACGGCAAATGACTTAGTTCCTTTCCTCAAATGTGGCCATGCCAAACTCTTTATACCCTCTACCAATCCTAATTCAACATATTTAAATTGTTACTATCCATAACCCCTTATTTTGCAATGTATATTTTCTCTTCTGAGATGGAAAAAAAAAAAGCACTATTTTAATTCAGATAAAAAGAATTTAAAAGCTCTGAGCGAGAAATGAGAATTCCCTTCTAAGGAGTAGGGAGACGAAGCTGGATGGTGACATGTAACTTTGATCCCAGCACTCAGGAGGCAGAGGCAGAGGCAGGCAGAATTCTGTAAGACTCAGGACAGCCTGTTTGTACAGAGAGAGTTTCTGGACAGCCAAGGCTACACAGAGAAACCCTGTCTCAAAAAAACAAATAAACAAACAATCACACACACACACACACACACACACACACACACACACACATACAAAACCAGGAAGCAGGAAAAGCTGCCTGTGGCTAAGATGCTCTGGCCAACATTGGAAGCTACTGTAGCCCATCTCCCTCCAGTGCCCCTCAGTACAGCGGTGGAGAAGCCCGCAGTCTACTGAGCACTACTGCCTGTGCATTTTGCTCAGACTTGTTGCCTGGCCTTAGGGGGCACAGGTGTGTGTGTGTGGGGCATGTCTTTTTTTTTTTTTTTTTTTTAAAGAATGTGTGCTTCCAAACAAAGACACAAGCAAAAGCAAGAAGAACAAAAAGAAACAGTGACAAGTAAAATATCCAGAAGGCAGGCAACCTGGGTAAAATCATCAAAGTGCTGCAAGGGGGGGGTACCTTTCTGTGTAGATCACAGATCTGTTGAGATCTGTGGCTCTCAACCGTCTTAATGCTGCAACCCTTTAACACAGTTCCTCATGTGGTTACCCCCAACCATAAAATTATTCTCATTGATGCTTCACAATTATAATTTTGCTACTGTTATAAATCATAATGTAACTGTATGATATGCAGGATATCTGGTATGCGACCCCTGTGAAAGGGTCATTTGACCCCCAAAGGGGTTGTGTCCCACAGCTTGGGAACAGCTGAGACAGACAGTCCTATGGTGGGGACTTGTCTTTCGCCTGGGTACGTAGGCACTCCGCAGTGAGACTTGGACTTGAGGGGTGAGAGGGTGTTTATGAGCAGCTAGCTGTGCTGGTTCATGCACTTCAGGCTGCTTCCTTCCCTGTGGTGCCTGCACTTTCTCACATTTTTCTTAAATACTTCTTGAAAATAGACAGGAGTAGCTAGAAACAAAGAAAACAAGGCTAATTGGCATCCGAGATGCTCAGACAAACCCCGCTTTTTGTACAAGCTTGTCTTCCAGGCTCTTTCCTCCAAAGAGGAGAAGCCGGGTTAATAACAGCCACTGTGCTATGCCGACCTCCATCGGGGCTGCTCTTTGAAGGCTGAGGATGTGCTTCTCGAATCTTCTTCACCTAATTTACTATGTGTGGTGTTTGTTACTCACGTTTATGCTGGGATCGTCCCCTCATCTATTCTTGTGGACACGGAGGGGTACATTGGCAAAGGTTACTCATCCCAGACACCCATAGCCAATGTAGCCACAGATCCGCAGATGCAGAGGTCCCTGAATCCTTCACCCCAAGGCCCCGTGCCTGCCTGGGTAGCCTCCTGACACAATGCATGTGGTATTCTTTGTCCTGTGATTTTTCAATAGCTTTCCAGACCTTACCTCCGATTTTGACAATCTGTTTCTGTTTTGAGATTAGATCTCAGAAGAATAACAGCTGGCTTCCTGGGCATGGCGGTGGCTGTCCTGCTGTGTGGCTGCATCGTGGCCACTGTCAGTTTCTTCTGGGAGGAAAGCCTGACACAGCACGTGGCTGGACTTCTATTCCTCATGACAGGTAGACTGTACGCCGTCAGCTTCCTCTCTGCGGCCGGCACAGGATTCAGCTTGGTCATATCACTATCAATTTTGGTTTCAGTGGTGAGAAGTGAGCAAGCAGACTCTCATTCATCTTTGGTAGAAAATAAAGAATTTAAAGGGAACAGTGTACAAAGTGCATTGGCTAATTTTCCCACAGTAGCATTAGTAGGTCAGAGGAAAGTGTCCTGCATTCATTTTCATTTGGAGTCAATGCTGGCATTTTCTGCCTTATTGCTTAGTTCTATGTCTTGGAGAGAAAGGGCCAGCAGCTGAAAGCCCCTCACAGTCTATGTACTGGGGATAGTGTGCTTGGCATTACTGTTGGAGAATTTCCCGTGTCGGGGGCTGATCTTGGTCTTAAAGACATAGAGAAGAGAGCGGGCAGCATCCCTGCCCATTTTTGTGGTGGAGAGACATAAGAAGTGATTTGTGATAGCAATAAAAACTGTGAAGAAGAGCAGGGTACAGTCAAGTTGGGAGATGCTGAGGCAGCAATTTCTAAGTTAAATCATGAGAAGCGGCCAGAAGTTGGGAGAGAACAGTGGGCTGAAGATGCTACCAGCCCTGAATCCTGAGCAAGAGTCAGGTGAGCGCGTTCTGAGAAGGAAGAGAGGTAGGAGACAGAAAGGGACCACATCAAAGAGGCAACTATGGTCAGGACCAAATCTTTAGAGATCTCTTAATGAAGAGAAGAGAGAGGAGCACGAATTTAAAGTGAAAGTGCTGGGAAACTACTAGAAGATTTAATGGAAGGACAACTTTACCTAAAACACGAGGGGTGTGGAAACTTGGCTAGGTCTGGTTGGTTGGTTGGTTAATAAGTAAAGGATCTTTTTGTCTATAAAGGAGTTGGGAGTTGGATCAATGGCTAGCTGCAGAGAAGAATGGTTTCCTTTTCAGCCTTCACAAAAAGTTAAAGTGTGAATAATGAGAGAATGCCAAATTAAGTTTCCCAAAGTAGTAGTAGTAGTCTCAGGAGAAAAGCCAACACTATCCCGATTGGCCATTCTGGCCCAAAGACTCCTGGGGCTTTACAGTCAGTAAAAGTTTCTTCCTTTTTTTTCTCCCCTTTGTTAGATATACCGCAAGTTTTGGGTTCTAATCCAATGTATGTCAAAGATGTGCAGGTTTCTCCCTTGACAGCTTTAGTTTTGCTGTTGTTTGGTTTTTTAGATAAGATCTTGCTATGTAGCTTTGGATAGCCTGGAACGTCAATGCAATCCAGACTGGCTTCGAGCTTGCAGCTTTCCTGCCCCTACGTCCTGAGTGCTGGGGTTTCCACGTGTACACTATCATGCCTGGCTATTCCCCGAAAACATAGGAGAGGCTCCACACCAAAAGCCACAGAAGGGGTTTGTGAAGGCCATCCTTTTACTGTAGGGGGTGCATGAGCACTTAAGGATGTTCCGAGTAAGAAATCATTGTTATCGTTGGAATAAATCACAAGGCCACACAAAGCCAGCGCGACCAGGTCTCCCGCACAGGTCAAGGAGAGGAGTTTTGCAGAAAGGAAGGCGCAAGTCCAGTGTCAGTCAGTCACACAGAAGGGTGCTCTGCTCATCTGTCACTTGAAGTAGGGCATAAGGAGGTTCCTTTTGGTTTTGTTACTGCAAACAATGCCTTTACACTCCTTCCAGAACCCTGAGATAGTGGTTAACCCTGTAGATTCTACAGGGTTAGGAGGAGAAGCTGGAACTAACTTAGCTGCAGCACCTTCTCGGCGATGGCAGGCAGCAAGAGCTCTGAAGGGTTAAAAGCATTGATTTTAATTAAGCAGGCTGTCTTCACCAGCTCTAGACAGCAGCCCTCCCACAGATTTTTTGATGCTAAACTTAGCCCCTTCCAATATGCTGGCGTCTTCATTCTCTGCCTGAACTGATTAGCCAGCTCTTCAATGAAGAACCTCAGTGATGTGACAGTTGAGATGTTAAAGTAGAATGTGTAGAACACAGTCCTCCTTCTGCCATGTGGCACACGGGCCAGCCTTGGTGGCCTGCAGGTAAAGCATCCACTTCTGGACTATCTGTGTATCTGAGAGCTGGGCTGGAGCACCATGTGCCAAGACCCCACTCTGTAGCCTGGACAAAGACCTGGGGTAGGTGTCCCCCAAGGGGCTTCACATTAAACCCATGATATCACATGCCCTGAGACTACACAGGCAAGCACAGTGACATACATGAAAGACTGAGTCAGGGAGACCTCCCCTTTCCAGCTTTAAGCTCCTGCCCATTGCTAAAGTGGACCATTTCCACTGCAGTGTGAATACTCTACCCACGTTAAATGAATCGTTTGCACTGGGGAGATCGCTGACTCGATTGCCCCAAAGCATAAGGGCCTCAGCTTAATCCTCAGAACTCACCTAAAAATAGGATTCTGGGTGAGAGCTGTGTGCTTGTAATCTCAGTGGTGGGGAGATAGAGGGCTTCAAGGGATCGATGGTCAGCCAGCCGTACCTATTTGGTGAGCTCCAGGCCAATAAGAGCTCTGGTCTCAAAAAAAAAATGGTTAGCAGAGTTCCTGAGGATGATACCAGGATTGTCCTGAAACCTCCATGTACATGTGCACATTCATACATTAATGCAGATACACATCGACACATGCAAAAAAAATAAATAAATGAAACATTCCGTTAGATGACCATAGTAACATAGCTACAGTTGTTGCCATTAGAGGGTTAATTTATTCAATATTATCAGTTTTTATATAATTTTATTTGTTATAGATTTTTAATCTATCTTTTATTACAGTGTGTGTGTGTGTGTGTGTGTGTGTGTGTGTGTGTGTGTGTTAGTGGTGGTGGTGGTGGTCAGTGGACAAGTTCTGGGATTCAGTTTTTTCCTTCCACTCTGTGTTTTCCCAGAATTAAACCCAAGCTTCATAAGTGTCTTTATCTGTTGAAACCTTTCCCTGGTCCTTAACTATTTTTTAATAGCCAGAAATCTCAAAAAAATAGGATAAAGCTTGTATTTACTTCTCCTCCCCTGGTGCAGATCTCACCACCAGCTGTATCCATTGTTCTTCATGGGCTGGATGAAGCCTTCTGGGAGAGCACACATAGTGTGTGACACTCCCATGCTGTCGGCAGAGGAAGGGACAGCGTCCAGGCAGCCCCCTCAAAGCATCAGGAGCAGTTGGCATCCAACCTGGCCTGAGCCTTCCTTTGCTTCAGTGCATCTAAATAAAAGGAGCCTGCTGAAGTAGGTCTTACCCTGGAATGATCTAGGCTATCCATCAACTACAGTCCTAAACCGCAGACCCTTAATACATTATCTAAAACCCTGGGGAGTAAGTGTGTTTTGGAATTCAAGACCTAAATATTTTATTTCAGAAAGAGAATATGGCATATGTATTCTGTTTCATCTAGGATGTGGGCAAGGTTTGGGGCATTGTTGCAAAATCAAATACATTAACATTTCTGCAACAAAATGCATGAATATCCACACTAAGCTGGATCAGTGGGGACTGTAAAACCTTACCTCAGGGAGGGAAACACTTTGCCTCTCAAGGAAATGGATGCAATATTGCAGAAAAAGATTAGATTTTTTTGTTAAGAAATTGAAGATTGGGTATCTTTTCATCATGTTCATTTACTTATTTTTTTTTTTTTATACATTTGCTCTGCCTCTAGTAGGCCTGCCACACTATTAAGTTAAGACATTGGAGATGAGGAATTTTGAGTAATCTGTGTGAAAAGGAGCAAGTCTGTTTTGCTGAAAGGGCGAGGAGACCAGAATGATGGGCAAGCTATCTGTTAAAGGCACAGGGAAAAGAAAATCGATGTTTATGCCTTTGGGTGTTGTAGTTGGTTATTTATCAAGCAAGCTAAGCGGAATGAAGCAACTTCTGCTCTTCAGCCTTGTAAGCACATCAAAGGAGCGAGGTTGAAGAAGAATGGGCCTCGGTTACCCTAATTATATCTTCCTAGCTGGCCATGGGCACCTCAGAGCTTTTAGGGCAGGAAATCAGGCTGATGATCTGGGACGGTGGCATGAATTTATTTGCTGTCCCCATCTAAAAATATCCCCTCCAGGCCTTCTCTTCTGTGATATCAGGGTGTGCTCTAATTAAGAATATCGGCAAAAACCCTAAATATTTTATAAGGGAAGTAGCCACATGCAGGGGTTATCAGGAAACCAGTAATTATTCATTCTTTGAAGATATTCCCAATGATTGCCAGGAGCAAGCTCGGGACAGGGGAACCTCTCTCTCCTGGGGCCACCAGTAGGCTAGAAGGATGAATTTGCTGGGGGAGAAGATGGAGGGAAGGGAAGAAAGGAGGAAAGACTGGAAAACTAACCTCTCTCCCTACGGATCCTCAAGATAGTCTGCAGCTTTTAAACTTCCTGAATGCAAGAATAACTGCATACCCTCTTTGTACCTTTTGTGAAGTAAGTTGCTACTGATAAAAATCTAGTATTGCCTGAAGTAACGTGTTGAGTAGGTTAGGTCCTTCATGGGACAATTTGGTATGAACTACTTTTTACAGTAAAAAGTTTTTAAAGAAGATTTATTTCTCTTTTGTGTGTATGAGTGGTTTTGCCTGCGTGTATATTTGCATAGTATGTGCATCCAGTGACCATGGAGACCAGAAGAGGGCACTGGATCCCCTGGAACTGGAGGTACAGAGCCGCTATATGGGTGCTGGGAATCAAACCTTAATTCTCCAAGAGCAACAAAAGCTCTTAACTACTGAGCCATCACTCCAGCCACAAATTACTCCTTAAGAGGTTATTAATCAATTTATTATAGTCTTCAGTGTTGTTTAGCAGGCTTTCTGGACTCTATGAGCTTATGTCTGTTAGCCAATATGTCAAAATTAGAGATAATCCAAAAAGTATACACTGTGTCTGCTTGCAGTGCATGTTGGGAAGTGGACAGAACACTCTGGGTTCCTGATCAAGAAAATCACATGAAATTACCTCTTATCTAATCAGAACTAGGTCCTAAAAGACATTAAGTAAGTGGTAATGTTCTATATTAAGATAGTACAGGCTTGCTAAGACCTATAAAATAACAGAACTATACTCCATTCAGTCAGCAGACTCAAACACAGAAAATGCTAAAGGGTAAGTTTTGTTTCCCACAACTTGTATGTTGGATTACCAGTCCCCAGGATCTCAGACTTAACTGGGTAACAGGGTTCTTAAAGAGAAACTCACAGTAAATTAGGGAACTATGCTGTGTCTTAAGCTAGTATGGATAGTGTTGGTTGTAGAGTAGAGGGTGTTGAAGAGTTACTTGTGAAGACATGAGAAGAAGGTACCATAGCCAAGGTTAGGTGGGTTCAGAGGCAAACCATCATGTTGTTGCCTTGAACTTAGATTCACAGCCTCTGGAATTCTAAAAAAAAAAAAAAAAAAAAAAAAAAAAAAAGCTTTTTTTTTTTTTAAGTCTCCCTGTCTGTAGTACATTGTTACAGTACCGTTACCCTAGCTCATGCACATGAACACGTTAAGATGTGTGTGGGACCTAAACTATGGATCTGGCTGCAGTAGACATGTCTTTATTATTTAAATAATTGTTTTCCTAGGGAGATCAAATTTAGAATTTGTTTGTTTGTTTGCTTGTTTGTTTCGAGACAAGGTCTCACTATGTAGCTCTGTGTGTCCTGGAATTTGATACGAAGCTGACCTCAAACTCACAAAGGCATGGGGCATTCCATTGCCTCCCAAGTGCTGGGATTAAAAGTGTGCACCACCATGTCCAGGGGATTTTTCTTTTAGTGTAGCTTGAGCGGGACAAAGTTCTTTTTACAATATTTTATAGTAAAAGTTTGTGTTCTCTCAGTACATTTCCATTGCACCAAGAAGAGCTGTAGCCACTCGGCATTTTCAGGCATCCTCAAGGATGTGAGAGTATGGATGGATGGAACAGCTCTTCTTGTTCATCTCTCTTTTGTTTTCCTGTCACCCAGAACAACTCAGAGGAGCTTTTAGAAGTAGGGAAGGCACAGCTGGAGGGTAGCAACATCATGATGGTTTGCCTCTGAATCCATCTTGCCTTGGATGAGCTTGGAGAGCTTGTGAGAAGAAGGAAGGGCAGACAGGGGGCACATGGATGGGCCAGTTGGTCTGCTCTCCCTTAAACCATGTCATGAGAGGCATCAGTTTGAGGAGTACCTCTTTCAAAAAGGACCTGAGTGGCTGGGACATGCATATAATATTTCATGATAAGATAAATACAAGCAAGGAATAGAAAACATGAGAAAGGGCATTTGCAAAGTGTATTAGCATTCTATAAGTATGACGGAATACTTGAAAAAGAAGAAGTTTTGTTTTTGTCTTAGTGAAGGTTTCACTGTTGTGAACAGACACCATGACCAAGACAACTCTTATAAGGACAACATTTAGTTGGGGCTGACTTATAGGTTCAGAGTTTCAGTCCATCATCATCAAGGTGGGAGCACGGCATTGTCCACCCCAACATTTTTTTTTTTTTTAAGTTTGTGGTAACTTCATTCCCTAAAAATATGCCCTAGGGGTATGTTTTCTTCCACACCATCCTTACTTTAAAAATAAACAGAAACAAAAAGCTTATCTCCACACAGGATCGATAGAGTCAGCCTAGTGCCCCTCAGAAAGCCTTCAGGTCCCTCTGGAGCAGTTCTGCACCCGGCCTCAGCAGGTTGCGGGCCTCCCAGCACCTCTTGACGTTGTACTGCAGCATCTTCCCAGTCAGGGAGGCGGTGAAAACCCGCCTCTGCCAGTGAAGGGCGCAGATTGTAGGCTACCACTGCGTACTGCACATACTGAGGCTTGCGGGAGTAACGCACCTTCCTGGTGATCATCTGCCACAGGGTGATGCCAAAAGAGTAGATGTTGGCTTTGGACGTGGCGATCTCTCCTTTCAGGAGCTCCAGAGCTTGGTGCGTGTACGTGCCCCCTATGTGGTGAGGGGACGCCTGCCAGCACCGCAGATTGTGCAGCTTCTGGGAGCAGCCGAGGTCACTGATCTTACAAACGTCCTGCTTACTGATCAAAATGTTCACTGAGAGTTCTCCATATTCATTTGAAAGCAGCTAAGAGAAGATTGGCTTCCAGGCAGCTAGGACAGGGATCTTAAAAAGCTCATGCCCACAGTGACACACCTACTCCAACAGGGCTACGCCTTCTAATAGGGCCACTCCCTAGGCCAAGCATAGTCAAACCATGACAGTTTTGTTTTGTTTTGTCCTTGGGTTCATTCACAGTTTTGGAGTTTTAAGCTCAGGGTCTCTTGGACCCATTGCTTTGGGACCATAGACAGAATGAGCACATGGAGTTCCA
The DNA here is from genome assembly GCA_019843815.1 of Montemys delectorum. Classification (NCBI taxonomy): domain Eukaryota; kingdom Metazoa; phylum Chordata; class Mammalia; order Rodentia; family Muridae; genus Montemys; species Montemys delectorum. Next base: position 19,069 of record JADRCD010225418.1, on the reverse strand, counting down.
ACACCCTTCTGTGACCTAATTTTCTTCTACCAGTCCCATCTACCAAAGGTGCCTGTGTCTCCCAGTCATGCTCACTGTTACAGGTAATAACAGAGTCGTCAGTTCCAGAAAGGAGGCTGACACATGACCACCTGCCTTTCTCCAGCTGGCTACTCCATTTTGTTATTATAGTTAATATTTGGTGCTATGATTCAAGATCTGGAAAAAGAAGCTAAAGTTAACTCCCCTCCCCCTCCCCCACCACTGCCTTCCTTTTTCTCATGACTTTTTGGCTCATGGGATGATGATGTGTCAGCTTCCTTTCTCAGGCCCACCACTGACATACAGTTATTATTATTATATTTAACACGCACATGCAGATAAACAAAGGTTTGACACATGGCCTCTGATGGATGTTTAAGCTACAAACCATAACATACAAGTTGCAGCTAAGATTGAGGGTGGAAACTGAAAGCATGTCTGTAGTTTGCTCCCTGGACTGGGGGAGGGGAGAACAGATTTTAGCTTTAAGGAGTTTCAGACTCTGGCATCTTGGAGAAAGAAAGAAATGCAGTTAGAGACACTCACCAAGGGCCCAGGAAACACTCATTCAGGGCACAAGGCGAAGAGGAACTGGCTCTGGCCATGTCTTCAGATCCACCACCTTTTCTAATCCAGCATGAACATGGAGTGTAATAACAAAATGCATCACAACAAAAACAGTTTCATAGAGTTGGTGGAAGGAGGGGGTGTTCATAAAAATCAACATTTATTGGGAAAGCAACAGATGCAAGCTTTTTTTTTTTTTGAATTTTAGTTTCCTAACAGTACTGTAGTCACAAAGATGTTTTAGAAAATAAACTTATTCCGGGCCTTATTTTGGATTAGCAGAATCATGAGTGACTGACACCATAAGAGCTACACTAGGAGTCAGAGGAAGGCTAGGCACTGTCAGGGTCACACAGAGCGGAGACTGCAGCCCAGCCCCGAGCGTTTTACATCAAAGCACACTTGGGAAGTCGAAGTTTGAACTGAAGCTTTCAGAGGTCACGAAGACTGCGCTGCTTGTAGAAATGCTTGCTTTTAGGCAGTCAGCTGTATGCAGACATCGGAAAGTGAGAGGAAGCAGTTTTCCCTGGGTCATTGTTCCACCATGATGGTCTACCTGTTGATTCTCCAGAGGTCAATCCCCTCCACCCCCAACAGCCTTATTGTTCTAGCAATCCTCTAGGGTCTTGCTGTGCGCAAACATGGCTTTTGTTGTCAGTGCAATCATGTGCGCAGATGTAAGGACAGCTCTTCACAGCGCTTGGTAAAAGCAGGGATGCATTCTTTTAAATGGTCTATTTATTCCCTGATAAAGGACTGATTTCCATTCTAGTTTCCCTTGTGGACAACTCGAGTGGTACATCTGCTGTTTAAGAAAAAAAGAAGAAGAAACAGCAGAAAGAAGTCAATAGATATTACTTTATCCAGTTCAGAAAAACAAAAGCATTTATTTTAGAGATTAGAAACAAAGCCAGACAAAGAGTAGAAAATAGCAAATTATCTCAGATAGAGCACCTTTTTTTTTCCTTAAAAATAAAAAAAAAAAAAGACGATTTATTTTCCAAGTGCACATCTGGAAAAAGATTTAAATAATATTCCCTAGCACGATGCGAATGAATCAGAGCCTAGAGCTTGTAGAGAGGCGCCAGGGTCATCTCCCCCTCCCAGTTGCTGCCTGCTCTCCGCTTATTTCTTCACTGGTGGCTTTGATCTCCAAAGCTGCAGATTAAAACAGGGGTTGGGCTCTTGCTTCTTTTTGCCTCTGTCTTTTCAGTTCTGAAATCTGTGCCTCGTGTGTCCCTAAGGATATGAAAGCCATTTTCCAGCAAATGGATGCCACTTCTTTTGTCCACAGGGATAATCCAGGGCGTGATGAGGGACTCTATGGGGTTTAGACATTCTGACACTTGATTGAATGCCAGCTTCTGTTTTTGTTTGTTTGTTTTATTTCATGAACTCAACAAAAACTCTGTTCTCATCCTATGCCCACCCTGATAAATTGTCCCTAAGGGTGTGTGTCCCTTGAGCACTAAAAAGCTCTTTTATCAAGGTTCTGGTTTGTGGGGTGTGTGTGTGTGTGTGTGTGTGTGTGTGTGTGTACATGAGTGTGCTTGCAGACATGCATACTTACATGTTGGAAGTCAGATGGTAACCTCAGGTGACAAGCTTTGTGTTTTGTATTTTTACCCTGTCCTTTCCTGGCACTGTGAGCTAGGCTAGCTGCCTAGCAAGCCGAAAGGATATCTGCCTGCTTGTCTTTATCTTTTTAGAGGTGTGATTATAAGCAGGTGCCACAGGATTGGCTTTTATGTTGGTATCAAACCAAGACCTTCACGCTTGCAAAGCAAGAACTTTACCAAATGACCTTTGTTTTGTCTGTCCAATCCTGATTTTAGTGTTCTTTAAGGACAATTTTATACACATATTGATATAATAAGGTAAATTTTGATTATATATGTCATATATGTACTATATATTACTATATATACATATATATGTGTATGTGGTATATATGTATATATTTTCTTACCACTCATATTAATTACAATTTGCATGAGTGAAGTGAACAATATCTTTACTAAAATATTTACCTCAATCCCAAATTCCTAGACTTAATTTATAGTATTTGGAAGTATTCACTGTTTTATTTTTTAAAAAATTGCTGAAGGTCTATCCTCCAAAAAGTGGTCGTTTCTAATAATTCATTTGACTTTACAGGCAACATGATGAATATAAAAAGAAAAGATGATATATTTTGTATCATTGTATATAAGGATTGCAATTATATGAAAACATAGGTCTGGTATAGAGCAAAGGAAATGACTGCTGTTTTATGTAAGATTTGAGAGATGTTAGATTTTTTTTCCACTAGAAACAGAATTATTAAGGGCTGGAATGTCACTCTGAAAGTAGGGTGTTTGCCTAGTGTGCGGGAAGCCCTGGACTCAGTCTCCAGCATTACCTCTAACCGGTTGTGGTGGTACAGGCCTTGGATCTCAGCACTCCAGCAGTGGTGACAGGATGGGTGGTCAGACATGCAAGGTCATCCTCCCAACTTGTGAGTTTCATGCCAGCCTGGGCTAAAAGAAACAGTGTCACAGAAAAACAAACAACAAAAGCATAGCCTGGGAGGCAGCGCCTTTGGTAGCATGCTGGTTTTCTTGAGAACTGGAGTTTGATCCCCAGTGCTGGGGAGGCAGAGAAATGGATGTCTGAGGCTCACTACCCAATCAGCTTGCTCTACTTGGTTGAGCTCCAGGCTTTCAAGAGACCCTATCTCAAAAAGAAAAGGGAAGAGCACCTCAAGGTGACGCCCGAGATCATCTTCTGCCCTTCATGCATACCTGCCCATGTACGTGTGCCAGCACATAGACACTCATATATGTACACACACACATACACACACACATACGCACACTCACACGCACACACATACACACACACATACACACGTGCACACACACACACACACACAAAACCAAAGAGCAGATTTTTTATTAAATTATTATTTATTTTATGTATGTAAGTACACTGTAGCTGCCTTCAGACACATCAGAAGAGGGCATCAGATCCCATTACAGATGGTTGTGAGCCACTATGTGGTTGCTGGGAATTGAACTCAGGACCTCTAAAAGCTCAGTCAGTGCTCTTAATCACTGAGCCATCTCTCCAGCCCTCATTATTAAATTATTTTTAAAAACTAAAAACAAAGCTAAATTGAAACATGAATCGTTACTTAAACTAGGCAAAACAAATTTGAAGGATTCAAGTTATCAGAATTTTCACTGCTCTTTGTCACAGCTTCTTGAAAAGAATTCCAGGTGTCCCTGGATTTGGAGTGATCTGAGTTGTACAAAGGCTTGTGTGGCATTTGCCTGGCTATCAGCAAAGCCCAACTGACCTTTCTGTTCTCTCCGTGTCCAGGGATATTTTGCACCATCTCACTCTGCACGTACGCTGCCAGTGTCTCCTATGACTTGAACCGGGTCCCGAAGCTAATTTACAGCCTGCCTCATGATGTGGAACATGGCTACAGCTGGTCTATCTTTTGTGCCTGGTGCAGTTTAGGTTTTATTGTGGCAGCTGGAGGTCTCTGCATTGCTTATCCGTTTATTAGCCGGACCAAGATTGCACATCTAAAGTCTGGCAGGGACTCCACGGTATGATTGTCTGCACCGAAGAGGGCCCAGTTACGGAGCGGAGTGGGTCTGAGTTCCATTAGGAGCAGAACTGAATTCACATCAGGGTTCCAAGCACAAAGAGGTCTTTTACATTCCAACCTGTTGCCTGCAGCCCTTTCTGGATGACTGACAGAGAATCGTGCAGAACTCCCCAACTTTTCTAAGGACAAGACAACTGTGGGTTCAAGGGCCTTGATGGCTGCGCTTTGATTGTGGGAAGGGAGGAACTGCGCTGCACGACATTCGTAGGCATCAGAGAAGAGGAACGGCAATGGAAAAATTGTATGATTTCCATTTATTTCAGAAAGTTTGTATATAACAATCACCAGAGAGTCGTTTCTATTTGCAAGAGGATCAATAACAAAATGAGTATAATTTTCTTGTCACCGTGCCAGGCTTGTTGGATTTTAATGCAGCATCTTCAGAACTCATCCTGATGGTGTCTTGTTGTGTCAGCACCTGATATTTGTGCATTACTTGTGAATGTTCCTTGTCACAAGAGGATTCTCCTTCCGCTGCCTTAGTATTCCTTTTAATGAATTGAAGTCCACTCTCTGTCTTTGTACTGGAGTTCAAACGCATATGAATAACAGGCCAACCGTGGAAGAGCTGATCTGTAACTCTATGCAGCACCATTTAAAGTCTTCTCTGTTGTTTGGCTTGTGTCGCTTTATGTTAACTGGATTTCTGCATTAAATGACTGCCCCCTTGTTAATTTAGCTGTGCCTTTTTTCTGTCTTTTAGCTGAGTCAGCAAGTCTTTCCTAGATATAGGTCAGCTGAGAACTCTGTTTTATGAACTGTTTTGTTTTCAATTATTATTTTTGTTTGTTTGTTTGGCTAGTTTGGTTTTTCAAGGCCAGGTCTTTCTATGTAGTATGACCTCCAACTTGCTGTCTAACCCAGGCTGGCCTTGAACTTGAAGCATCCTCCTGCCTAGGCTTTCTGAGTGCTGGGATTACAGGCATGAGCCACCATGCCCAAATTACACTAAGCCTAATTGCTCATGTGATTAAGCTGGTCATTTCTACTTATCTTTTTGAAGCAATTATACATTTGCTATTGATAGAAAATGTTATTTTCAAAATTTCAAATATTAGGATTTAAACTTCATTATGATATTTAAGTTCCCATTGGTTTACCACCTGCTAGTGTTCATTCAGTGATACACATCAGCCTTGCTTGGCCTTATGGGTTTTTCAACTTCATGTAGCTGCACAGCAGAAACACCTGGAAAGTTCTCCGGCAGTACAGTAAATCAAGGTCCAAAGGTGAGCATTAGCTTGAATTAACCAAACCAAACCAAACCAAACCAAACCAAACCAAACCAAACCTAACCTAACCAAATCAAACACCAAACCAAACCAAACCAAACCAAACCAAACCAACACCAAGAAATCCTGATGTGCATCTAAGACTGAGAAAAGCCACCATTTGGGTCAAAGGGTGACTTACTTCCTAAACTAGCTAACTTACCTGGCCCTGGGCCCCTGAGCTGTGCTGTGCTTGGAGTTTGTCCAGATGTTACTTTATCCATTTGCCTCAAAAGCTCTACCAGACAGGGACTATTTCAGGGAAACTCAAGACCAAGGATAAAAACATTTGCTTCATTTTTTTCCCACTTAAAATCTTCCCACTGTGTTTTCTCATCTTTCAGTGGACGGCTAGACACTAAGCTTTCCTTCCTGTTCAAGACCAGCTCCTATTTCATGTGATATTGTGTGATAAGATTCAATAAATAGGGGGAAATGCTGCATCCTTAATAAGATTATTTCAGATTTTAATTTCACTGAAGAAACTTTATTCTTTAAAAGCCCGTCTTAGTGGCTGAAGATGTACCTCAGTTGGTAGAGTCTTTGCCTAGCATGTCAAAGCCCTAGGTTCAATCCCTTTCCTTTCATAGATTGGGCATGGTGGCACATGCCTGTAATCCCAGAACTTGAGGAGAGGCCAGAGGACCAGAAGTTCAGGGTCATATTTGACTACTACACAGTGAATTTGAGGCCAGCCTGGGCAACATTGAGACCATATCAAACAATAATACCTGACAAGTTCGGTATTTAGAAAAAGAAAAACAATAGTTTCTCCAAGAAAGAATGAAGTTTATTTCAAAATTCCAGTGCCCACACAGCATCCCAAGGGCTGCTGGGAAGAGGCAGTGATAACAAGAGCCCCTCCCCAAGTGCACACATTTCTGAGGCCCCAGGCAACATTCATGGTCTTTCCAGCCTATTTAACTAACCAGTCTCTCTAGATGAGATCAATGCATCTAGAAAGGAGCAATTATTTTCATTTATTACTTATGTGGGGATTTCTCAAAGCAGGAGAGTGCTTTCTTTGAAGTCTTTGAAAGATCCCCATAGAAGATGTCAGGACTCTTGAACATTTATATTCTAGCCACCAACAGCAGTGTCTGAGCGAGCTACTTTTGAAGTCTCTGAAACTCTTCCTAGTGGTATGAGGTGAGAATGGAAGAAAGCTTTTCTGTGGCGGAAGGTGGAAAGGGTCACACACCAGATAGATGCCTAGGAAGCTTGGGGGAGTTCTCAGAATCCAAACAGGAGCTGGCAAGAGCCTTCCAGTTCTAAGAGCTGGGAATATGGGCCTGATTCCCAATAAGAGCTTGAGCCTAGCCAAGATTCCTCCATTTCTGTTTATTGTCTGGGCAGTGAGTGAATGGTGTCGATATTGGGCATTTAGCCTCCATCTTGGGGCCCTCCTAGGGAGGTTTCTTTAGCTGGTGCGTGAGTGAGACTGGTTGAGATGGCTGAGCAGGACTCTGTGTGGGATGAAAAATTCTTGATATTCTCTGCTCATTCACTGCCCTTTTTTTTTTATTGCATGTGTGTGGGAAGACTATTTCTTTGCCTCAGAGGATTTTGATGGGCAGTTAAGTAGAAGGTAGCTGAGCTCATTTGAAGTAGGGACGAAGTGGAAAAGTCACAGGAGGGACTCCTTATGCTGGAATCGCCCAAGGGCACCCCAGAGACAGCAGAGGGAAGAGGGAGGTGACTTAGCTGTACCCTCCCTGCAGTATCAGGATGTCGGGGGATTCTGGGGCTCTTGGTATAAGAGCCATATCTAAGAAGTATAAGACTTGTACACAGAAGACTACAAAGGACTGTAGTCCTCTGAGTTCCACACATGGGCGCACTTTAACAACTGCTGATGGCTGGACGCACCCTTTAATCCCAGCACTGGGGAGGCAGAGGCAGGCGGGTTTCTGAGTTCAAGGCCAGCCTGGTCTACAGAGTGAGTTCCAGGACAGCCAGGGCGACACAAAGAAACCCTGTCCCGAAAAACCACACACAGAACAAAACAAACAAAACCAAAATCCACTCATATCCCAAGATAAGATTCAAAAGCTGGGAAGAACCAAGCCTTGGTCAGGGACTTGTCGGAAGTGGCACAAGTGGTCTTGAAACGTCTAGGGACATTGACCCATCTGTTCGTATGTCTCTTTAGAATGTCGTTGTTTCAGTCCTACAAGGTAAGGCTCTGAGTGATGAGTGGATTTACAGAGCATCTGAGATTGCAGGCTGGAAAAAAAAAATCACACCTGCCTGCCACATAGAGATAACATTTAGCAAAGAAGGCTTTAGCGGAAGCCGGGATGAGAGGGCCAGGGGGTCCGCACTGCCCCTTTTTTGAACTGCCTTGTCTGCAGTTTGCTTGCATTGTTAGAACCTCGACCACCCACTCTGAGGAAACCTGGCTTCTTTCTTTGGATCACCAGGCTCTTGAGAGTCAAGATTGTCAGAACATAATATCCCCCATAAAATTAATTACATACTTCAACAAATATTTCTGGAACACCTAATGTGAGCCAAGCGCTCCGCTGGACACTTGGAAAACAGTGCAGCTGAAGAAAAGCTCTTGCTGGTGTGAAGCTTGTGCTTCAGTAAAACGAAGTGAGTTCGAGATGGGTAAATCCATGCTTTCTCGTCCTAAATTTCGTAAGTAAAGAATTGAAGTAAATCAGACAGTTGTTTCCACGGGGTGCTTTTGAGTGACAATCACACCTTGGGCTGTGCGCATTTCCCTGCACATTGTTCATATAGCTTACATGAATTGTTTTGGAGATTAGACGGTGCATTCTGAAGAGTTCCCATTGGAAATGGAGATAACGGCTGGCTCCTATTTAGGGGGACAGAAAGGCACCTGGGGTCCTGAGAACAAGGAAGTGGAGGCCTGTGTGCCCTAGGGAAACTCAGTGGAAGAGGGCTGAGTATCTGGGGTGCTCAGTGCCTGAACGCTGCCCCCTAGGTCCACTTGGGCTGGTCCCCATGCTGAGGGCCCCCACACCCCAGCTTACTTTGTTTGAATATATACACCTACCAAATCTCAACCTCCCAGATACTGTCCTTGAACAGGCTACACCGTCGCAGTCCCCTTGCTTGCCAGTTATTCTTCATGTGCAGATGACATGCAAACTAGCATTAACCAGACTCAAGACTCTTGCAAGACACAAACTGCCTTGCTCCTGCTGCTGTGCTGTGCCCAGTGTCTGGCTCACAGTAGGTGCCCTTAAATCTCTGTGGAATCAATGAATGAATTCAGTGTCACAGATATAAATTCTCCTCCCTCAGACAGTGCTGACTCCCTTGATACCCATTTTAGGGAAGCTGTTAAAAATAGACAGTAGTATGAGGAAGCCAAGTGCTATGACAATCTAGCTTGGCGAGCAAGTAAGCCTCATTAGGATAATTAAAGGGACTATTAACCCAAACTAACCCAGATAGAACTTGCATGTGTTATGAACAAAGCACTATGGAACATTTATTTGATAGCTCAAACATTATTAAGTTAGTAACCTCAATATAACTCTACACCTCAATTTAAACCTTCCCGTTTATGTGAGGGAATTTTACCTCTCTAATTGGAATTCTGAGAGGGACGCTTCAGAAATAATTTCTTCTGAATGCAAATGGCTACGCTGACCAAGAACTCTTTTAAATTGCATTTGTATTTCTCCAGGGCTTTGTCCTTTGACCAGAAGGAGTGGAAGTTCTCTGCTCTGCAAAACAACCACAAATGGTTGCAGATGCCAAAGGCACCCAACAGCGTACTGGGAGTGTAGCTATTCAATATATTTCCTCTTTGTATGCAATCTATATTTTTGCAAACCTTCAAAGCCAGCATTTTAATTATTCTAAATTCAATGTTTGAGGTTGTCTGCCTGGAGAGACATAAGAGGAAAACAAATTGGTTAGCTATAAATTAAGATTTAAGATTCTCTCTCTCTCTCTCTCTCTCTCTCTCTCTCTCTCTCTCTCTCTCTCTGTGTGTGTGTGTGTGTGTGTGTGTGTGTGTGTGTGTGTGTATGTGTGTGCATGTCACATGCATGGGTGTGGATACATGGACTCATGTGCATGCAAGAAAAGGCCAGAGGAAGACATTGGACATTTACTTTTCTTGTTCTCTTCCTATTCCTTTGAGACAGGTCTCTCACAGAACCTGAAGCTCACCCAAGCTCCTGGGATCTGCTGGCCTCAGTCCTCAAAGGCTAGGGTTACACTTGTGTGAGACCACGCTTGGGTTTTATGTGGGTTCTTGGGATTCAAACTCTGGTCCTCATCCTGCACAGCGAGCTCTCTTACCCACTGACTCATCCCCTCAGATTCATCTTTCTTTCCTGATTGATTGTGTGTGTGTGTGTGTGTGTGTGTGTGTGTGTGTGTATGTCCTGCTTTCCTTCAGCATTTAGTGTTGAAACAGTGCCTGCGTGCTTAGACTGCCATTGGTCTCCTTTGAGTCTCTATGTGAACTCGTTGCCAGTAGGAAACAGAGAAGGTCAAGGGTCTGGCATAGAGAGAACAAAAGGTCAGTGGCAGAAGCAAGGCCCTGAGCTCAGCAAAGCTTTCCTGGATGTCCTTAGTAGGGTGTTGCACTTTATTCTGGCAGTGGGAAGCAATTAAAGGGTTTAATGAGGGAGAATTATTTGCTTTCATTTCCAGCTCAGGAATATTAGAACTGCAGCTGGGTAGAAAAGGGATCAGAAAAGACAGCGACTAGCCCTGGCCTCACAGGAGATGAGATAATGGCCTGGACTGGCAAGGAAAAGGGAGAGGAGTGGGAAGATACATTTCAGAGACAGCATTGACAAGACTGTCTAGTAAACTGGGTGTAGGAGGAAGGATAGGAAGTGTTGGGGGCAGATAAAGGGAACTTGTCTTAAATACCGCCATTTTGACTTCAGGCTCCATTTTACCTAACCTGATCAATTCCCTCTCTAAGCAACAGTAGTTACCCAAAACTTACCTACTCAACAGTAGTTACCCAAAATATAATGCCTGTTCCTAACAACCAAAAGAACAAATGAATTGGGAAAATGTAAGTGCTTGGGAAAATGCACTTACATTCAATACCGGTTGACAATGGTAGAATGCTGGTCCCTAATCCTGGAGTTCTGATTGGTAAAAATTATAACAGTAACTTGGCTCAGACGCTTGCAGGTTTTATGCTTATAAACCCTGCTTCCGCCTCCACTCAGGGCTGCCAGAGAAAACGAGGCTTCTAAGCCCCTGTCTGGCTGCCTGGATCAATCAGCAACTCCGCCTATGTGGTGGGAATAATAGAGATTTTGCTGTTTCACAAGCCCACAGGTGTATTCTCTCCCCTTCCCCACAGTGCACAGTGGACTCCGTGTAACAGAAGGATTGTCACGGATGGTGCCTTTGGAAGCTTTTAGAACGAGATAATTTACTTAGGTTCTTAGCCTCTTCGCTTGGGTGTGGTAGCATGCACCTCTAATCCCAGTGACTGGGAAGGAAGATCAAGGTCATCCTTGGCTACATAGCACATTGGAGATATTAACTTGGATGACTGAGACCCAGTCTCTAAAAATAAATTAAACAAACAAAAAAAACGAACTGACTTTCTCCCTTTTGTTGTAAGTCTCACCCGCCTTCCTCAGCCTCCTAAGGGATGGGGTTACTGGCACGTGCCACCATTTCAGGTTTGTGAAGCACTGGTGGTTGAACCTAGGGTTTTGTGTATGTCAGGCAAGCACTCTACTAACTGAGCTACATTCGTAGCCTGAATATTGTGGTTCTTATACCAAAAAAGAAAAGAAAAGGATAAAATAATCTGAAGAAAAAGGGAATAGACAAAGAAGAAACATATTCAATTTCATTGTGAAGTCTGTGTTACTGTCTTAGTTAGGGTTTCCCGCTGTGAACAGACACCATGACCAAGGCAACTCTTAGAAGGACAACATTTAGTTGAGGCTGGCTTACAGGTTCAAAGGTTCAGTTTATTATCATCAAGGCAGGCACATGGCAGCATTCAGGCAGGCATGGTGCAAGAGGAGCTGAGAGTTCTACATCTGAAGGCTGCTAGCAGAATACTGGCTTTCAGGCAGCTAGGATGAGGGTCTTAAAGCCCACACCCGCAGTGACACACCTACTCCAACAGGCCCACACCTTCTAATAGTGCCACTCCCTAGGCTGAACATATATATATATACACCATCACAGTTACACGGGATGGAATATATCCTGAACTTGATACTTCGTGGAACTGAACACTGGGGCTGAGCATATGGCCCAGCACTCTTCCTTCGTTGAACGTCCCCACCTTCTAGCCCATCCGCTTTCATTTCTAGATGATCTCTAGAAGCTGGCACTACAGGGCTGGAAATCATTGCTCAATATGCGAGACTGGCAAGATTTCAGTTCCGGCTCAAGGGAAATGCTTCTAATGATTGTGGGTAAATGATCATGAGTGGGAGAGGCAAGTGTCCATAGTGATGACTTCCGTGCTCAGCTATACCCACTAGGCTCTAGGTCTTTGGCCAAGTGTTTCCCTCCTCCAAAGCTTACTAAAATTGTGGGAATGTACTCAGGTCATTGTGAAAATAATTCCTTTACCTAAAACAGCCAAGACTCTAACCTCCTTGAGTGTTGTGAGTCTAGGTGAACTAGAGCCTCGGGTTTCTCCAAAAGGGATCTTTAGGTCTACAAAGGACCTCTGTGCATTCTGTTCATGTGTATGTGTGGAGTGACACCCTCTGGGGATTCTAGAAAGTACACAGAGCCTTGCAAGATTCCTAGCGGTATCATTAGACTCTGACAAGGAGGGCCTGGGCTGTCTCTGTGGACCATGTCCCTAAAACACAGTAGATACCACATCATCATAGCCAGATGTCTGTCTGTCTGTCTGTCTGTCTGTCTGTCTGTCTGTCTGTCTGTCTCTCTCACACACTCTCTCTCTCTATTATTTATTTATTTTTGAAACAGGGTTTTTCTGAAACTTGCCCTGTAAATCAGGTTTGGCCTGGAACTGGAAATCTACCTGCCTCTGCCACCCAAATATTAGGATTAATGGCGTGCGCCACCACCACCTAGCCCAGGAGAGTTCATTATTAAATCACCAACTATCTGCTATTTCCATCTTTATGGCTCTGCTTGCCTGTCAGGCTGACTGTGATGAGCACATAAATACTTGCTTTAAAAGCTTGGCCATGCCTGAACTGAGCTCCATTCAGCCATGGTTTTAGTGGATTTCAAACACATTCCCTACAAGTCAAACACATTACACCTCAGCTTGTCACGTGGCTGCAGTCCGTAAACCCAAGTGTTTAAAATGCACCCAAAGATATTGCTGAGGTCCTCTCATTTCTCCCCTGAGCCTGGTTTTCCACTTCTGAGTGCTATACTCTGGGAGGTGCTTAGGAAAACAAACAAAAGCCAACCAACCAAGCAACCCAGCCTTAAACTTCGCTTTTGTAAAGCACTTTTGTTTAAGAAGCCTATCCCAGAGTCACAGTCATAATTAACTAACTGTTAATGTTTCTTCATTCTGGTTAGACATATACAAGAGGTAGAGAAGGAAGCTCTGGTCCTCTGGGCGTGACTAAGAGTGAGCCTTTGAGCGAAGACCCGCCTTACAAACCTCCTAAAAAGTACCAAGTAGCTGGGCTGTGATTGGCTTTCCAGCCCACTCACCCCACAGACGTTCTCTCTCACTACGCAGCCTCCACGTGAACATCCCCTACCCCCTCCCTGACCCCACAGATACTCCAGTAATCTATCCCTAGCTGGAATGTAAGACGTCCTCAGCATTTTATGCATCTAGGTAGATTCTCATCGCCTCACGATTTTGACGGTTCCCTTCAGAAGTAATTGCTCCATAGTTTTTAATCAAGCAGCTGTATTTCTAAACCAGAACACACTCTGCCCTTTGTGACTCTGCAAAGAATGCCAGGCTTATTTTTCATAAGCACAGGCTTCTCTTTACATGACTGACCTTCAAGGGACCCCAAAGTCTGCAGTAGCCTAAAGATATGACAGCAATTTTAATTACCTTCTCGGCACTCCCCCTCCCCAGAGCACATTATGAGAAATTCTCGCGTCACCAGGACTGACTGACGATTAATATCTAAGTGGGTGGATCCTCCCTGTTTTGTCCTATGAAAGCATCTCTGATGGCTTTTAAAAAATTTATTAAATGAAAGCAGTTATTTGAAAAAAGGAGGCTACAGAGCCTTGTGGTTAGAGGCAGGCTGGCCACTCAAAGGCTCAGGAATTGCAGTCAGTCCTTGCTTCGTGGCTGTCTAGCTGCATGGCTTTGAAAGTCAATCATCTCTGTTGATCCTCTCAGGAGACGACCACAAGCTCATGTACTTTCCAGAAATGTCTGCAACAGCCACACATTAAAGAACCTCTCACGCCCACCTCCCCCACCAGCATTGTGAAGACAGTGTAAACTATTATTTTCCTTATTAATGTTGAATGTGAACAATTAAGTCATTGCATATTAAATTACATTAGCAATAAAATAAATCTATCTGATGTTGTCAGTACAAGGATACCTTCCAGTAATTTTTATTACATATTAAGGAGGGCAGTCCATTTTATATTGTTCCTTTCTGAGATTGGTGCACTGTCAGGTGATTTGGTGGTGGTGGTGGCACAGAATCTACCTCAAACATGATGAATCAAGCCTTGAAGCAGCCTTGGAGGTAAACAGAGGCAGTGACCGTTGTCCTTGTCAGCAGTAGAAAAAGAAAGAGACCCAGAGCATTAGCCAAACACCCACAAAGGAAGGAGCTGGGCTGGGAGGTAGCCATGTCTGAGGAAATGTCTGTCTCTGCAAACGCATCAGCGAAGCATCAGCCCTGCTTTGTGGGCCTCTGCTGTGGCTACAATAAATCGCTGTCCTGCCAACATGGCTCTCAGATAAAACGGACTTGGAAGTTGAAACTAAACCAGCTGTGAAAGGTAACCCGAGGAGATAATGCCGTGATTAATGCAGTATCGACTCGGAGGGTGAGCCAGTTCTTAAATAAGGAATTCTCCAAATAAAGCAACGGTTTAAACAGTGTTCACAGCAGTGGGGAATGGTTTTCAAGTGAAGCTGCTGAAGGAATGAGGGAGAGCCGGAGGGAGGACCATACGGGGCCCACAGAGGGGATGGATGAACAGCCTTTTCTCACAAGCCTGTCCAAGAACGCAACAACAAAGCAAAGCAGATAAGACATGAATGAGTTACCCAGGGGAGCCAGAAGGAATGTGATAGGCCAAGCGGAAAGATGAGAGCATTTCATTTAATCAGCTCGTGAATGTGCGATTTGCCTACGTCAACATGAAGGGTGTCACAGAAGGTGTCAGGCCTGCCCCAAGAGCTCTCTGCTGCATGACTCCATGTACTTCAGTGTCACAAAGGAAAAGAGAGGGCTTCCCTTGGGAAGTGGGGAATGGTTTTTCTTTTCTTCTTGGTGATGTTAGAATGCATGGACTTGCTCAAAGCAAAGGGGGGTGTGGTTGAGAATCATGGTCCCTTCTGGCTCAAGAGAAGTTACTCTGGAGAAGTAACTTGGTGGTGGGTGGTGAATTTAAAAAGGAAATAAAAAGGACAGGAAAGGACATGACCAATCCTAGGTATGCTGGAGAAGGGAGTTTCTTAGAGGTGTGTAGGGGAGCGTAGCCAGCCAAAGGCAGACACATCGGGGAGAGTCTAGAGTGGTCATGACCCTGAGCCATGTCGAGAGAGGGGGAGGGAAAGGGAGAGAGGGCAACCAAGTACAGCAACCAGGAGGCCAAAGGTGCAAAAGGAACGAAAGAGAGTAGGTAACCAAAATGCCTGGATTACATAGGGAAGAGCCTCTGTGGGGAAGGGCAGCCCAGACCTTGAACTGGAAAAGTTCAAGGTAGAGGGCAGAGTATGCCAGCCATACCCTGTAAGAGGTAGGTACTGAAGAATGCTGGAGAACCTAGAGGCCAGGTCCGCTTTGACACCCTCAAGTGGGTAGGGGTCAGTGGAGTGTGGAGAAAGCACTAGGTTGTGTGCTAAAGGAATGAGGGAATGTGCGAGCAGAGTACTGCGGAGATGTGGTCTCTGAAGATGCTGTCCCATGCATAGCCTTTGTTTGCAAGCTTACGTTCTTGAGTTACTCAGAAGCCCACTTCTCACAGAAGTCTCAACTTCTGTGTTTGCTTTAAGAGCAAGGCAACAGCAGCAGCAAAATGGCTCTGGGCCTGAGCATAAAGGACGCTGCCTCCATGCTATAGAACAGAGATGTCTGTGGTCCTAGAATAAAAGAAAGGCCGGTGTTGTGCGCATGCCCGTTAATGCGTGGAGTCATCCACACATCAAATCTATACTAAGTGCACAGTGTGTGCCAGAAGCTGACTTCAGTGCAAATGGCAAACAATGAACAAACAAAGCTGCTGTCCCCATCCCAGTCTGTGACAGGAGAAAGGCAGACAGTAGTCGGGCCTGTCTTACATAATGGAGATGTACGCTGTGAACTCCCGGTGGACAGGACAATCAACGATGACAGGCTGCCTACTTGGACAGAGAAGCTAAAGATGGCTTCTCTTAGAAAGAGACGCTTAAAGAGAGGGCCCAAACAAGGCAGGTAGCTGGAGAGGTAAGGACAGAAGACCCAGGGCCAGTAGAGGCAGAATAAACAGAAGGCTGGATCAAAACAAGAGCAGGAGGCCCAGTTCAAGACTTTGGGCCTCGTTCTCAGTGAAATACACTCATTGGACGATGTTGGTCAGAAAAGTAATATAATCTGACTTACAGCAAAACAAAGACAAAGGCCTCTTGGCTCGGTAATAAGTTCTTGTTTCCATGTTTACTCTGGGAAAGCCAGTACTGGGCTTATCCCATGGTGAATAGGCAAACTCTTTCAAGGTGAAATCCATCTCAAACAGTGGAGAGGGATGGAGAGCAGGAGTCACAAAAGGGCAACTAGGAGGGTGTAAGGGGTAAATGGGGGGAGGGGGAGTGGCCTGGAGAGGCTCTTCTCATTTATTCCATCCTTCATCCTGCAGGGAGTGACTGAGAGGTGAATTGATGGAGACTGACAATATTAAATCATCGTGGCAGTTGGAGGGCAAGATCTTTTTGTTCTGTTTAACATAATAAATGCATGGGCTTTAGCCACAAGATAAAGCTGAGCTCTTTGTGCACGCAGGCATCTTTCTGGTTGTTACTTCATCACTCCCTTGGTGTTTTCCTGAACTCTGTTCATCCTTCTCTCTGTGTCAAGGTTTAATGGACAGGCTTCACCCATCATTTTCCTTGGTTCTGAATATTCCTCTTCATCTTAAACCAGCCATCAGCCTGGCTGTCTTTTGAACAATCATGGCAGCGACTCAGGAAAGGTCAGTTTACCCAGCGTCTGATGCCAACTTGGTACTCAATAAATGCCTCGTGGCTGGTTTGAACAAGAGATTTGAAAGAGCATCACATTTACAAAGCAAAATGTACGGACGCATGAAAACACCCACTTGATATGTCTTAATTAGCAGGGTCTCTCTCTGTCAAGGCTCTGCATCTTACACATTTAGTCCCAGGCCATTCACACATAGCTCCCTGAATAGTCATATTTATGTAATATTGACGAGAACAGTTGCTCTTGAAGTGTGGTGTATTTGGAATCCTTGATGAGCTTCGGGTTACCCAGGAAGTCCACTTCTCCCCTGACAGCCATCTGTTTCTAGCATGACTTCCTGAGTGTCTCTTTCCATTCTCAGACCCACAAGCATTCATTTGTTTACTTCCAATGAGAGCTAGCTGAATCTAGTATGTGAAACAGTAGGTGCTCTTGTGTCTGTGGGCATAACCCTGAGTCATGTGCTGGAGAAGGGGGAAAAAACTTCAGAAAATATTACACCTACAGGACATCATCAGTTGGGGGGCGGGGAGGAATTCAGAAAACTTCAGAATTGTGTGCATTTTCCCCCTTTTTAAAAACATTTTTATTGGTTATTTTATTTATTTACATTTCAAATGTTATCCCCCTTCCAGGTCTCCCCATTGCAAACCCCCGATCCTGCCATGGACTGGGTTGGCCCACTTGGCCAGAACTTTTATCATCCCGAGGAACAAGGGATCCCCGAAGTAACCCAGTCTGTGGCACTATCCCACCTTCCCATCCCCCCTGCCTCTATGAGTGTGCTCTCCCACCCATCCCTCCTCCTGCCTAACTACCCTAGCATTCTCCTATGCTGGGGCATCAAGCCTTCATAGGACCAAGGACCTCTCCTCCCATTGATGCCAGATAAGGCCATCGTCTGCTCCTTATGCAGGTGGAGCTATGTGTACTCTTTGGTTGGTGGTTTAGTCCTTGGGAGCTCTGGGGGGTCTGGTTGGTTAATATTGTTGTTCTTCCTATGGGGTTGCAAACCCCTTCAGCTCCTTCAGTCCTTCCCCTAACTCTTCCAATGAGGACTCCATGCTCAGTCTGATGGTTGGCTGCAAGCATCCACATCTGTATTGGTCAGGCTCTTCTTTAGAATAGAGGTTGGAAAAGCTAGCATTCTGCCTTTGGGGGTGGGAAATACCCCCAGTGCTGGAAAATGCCCTGGTGACCTGAAAACATGATGATTTATTAATTCAGTGCATTCTTTGCAATCGATGTCCATTCTTACTTTATACTTAAGATTTCTCTAAGAATCCACTGTTCCCACATAATGTAATGTAGTGATTCTTCCTCCACACAAGAGCCCATGCCACCTTCTGTCCTATGACAAGGGTCATGGACACTCACATTTCAAGAACATGATTTCTGAGCGATTTCGATTTTCCCTCTACATTACATCCTGTGGATGTGGATTAGACTGTGACATTTAAATCTTAAAACAGCAGAAGGAGCTAAAGGCTGTGCTGTCTGACTAGTGGTCGGTATGAGCTCACGGGTAGGCACCCTCTTATCTGTTGTGTTGAAGAACTCATCTCAGGTGCTTTTGCTCGACAGCGTGCCTTTGGATTAACTTTCTCTCTTTCCCCATTTCCCTCCTTCTAGGCTTCCATTCCCTAAAGGAATCACTCACAAGGGAATCTCAGTCTCATCTCTGACCTTGCTGGGAATGGAGGCTGCCATTTGCCTTCTAGACAGACATACCTGTCACTGAGCACTGAGATAGCAGTTCAGCCCACACAGCTAATTTCCTTTGTGTTTCTTTTTTTTTTATTAGATATTTTCTTTATTTATATGTCGTACGATATCTCCTTTCCCAGTTTTCCTTCCGAAAAAAAGAAAAAATAAAATAAAAATAAACAAAAACAAAAACAAAAACCTTTGTTCCCTCCCCCCTCTCCCTGCTCACCAACCCACCCTCTCCTGCTTACTGGCCCTGGCATTCCCCTACACTGGGACATAGAACCTTCACAGGGCCAAGGGCCTCTCCTGCCCTTGATGACCAACTTGGCCATTCTCTGCTATACATATGCTGCTGGAGCCATGAGTCCCCCCATGTGTACTCTTTGGTTGGTGGTTTAGTCCCTGGGAACTCTGAGGGTACTAGTTAGTTCATATTGTTGTTCATCCTAAGGGGCTGCAAATCCTTCCACTCTTTGGGTCCTTTCTCTAGCTCCTTCATTGGGAATCCTGTACTCAGTCCAATG
>JADRCD010225417.1:0-16729 GCA_019843815.1 Montemys delectorum | reverse complement strand
CAATGGTCTCTCTAATTTGGTAATTGGAGAAATAGATCCAATATTGTACAATCCATGTACACTTTCAGCTTGTTTGTTTGTGACAGTGTCTTGCTGTATACAACAAAAGGGTCTTGAAATCTTGGTTATCCTATCTCAGCCTCTCTATTAGTATTATTGTTTATTTCATGTTTTTATACCATACTAAGGTTTTCAGAACAGCTTACATATTTCAAAAGTATTTATATACCCAAAAGAAATGTAGACAATTAAATTGGGAAGAGGCTTGTAAGAGAACAACAAAGAGTGAGACTGAATGTTTTGCCTGACGTTTGAAACTCATGTATCAAGATTGAAGAAGAGGCCTTTATAAGTTACTCTTTCTCTGAGATGAATGCTTTTCCAAATTATCACAATTAATGAAGTAGATTCTTACCCTCACCTAATGTCTGTGCCACCCTCCAAGCAGAACCATTGTTCATTGAAACAGTTGGTGAATGACTTTATGGATAGACCATTTTAATATATACACCATTTCTTAAATGAATGTAACCTGTTCTCTGTGGGCTGAGAATAAAGTCACTCACTCAAGTCAAATAGCTTTGACCATAGCAGGAAGTCTGTATCCAAAAATCGTGCCTACAATTCATTCTTTGGCACAGCAGAACTGTCAACTCTCAGCTTAGCTTTGATGGAGGTAAAATCCTTTGATGATGTGAGGGTCATTGAAGTACAGCCTTATTACAATGAAATCCAATGTCTAAAAATTGTTCTTATTTTGGGCTTGTACCACAGTAAGAGCCAAGATTGTAAGCTCTACTAAATACAAAACAAACAAACAAACAAACAAAAAGACTTTATATATTTATGTTAATTTAAGAAAATACTAGTAGTGATGTATTATTTTGAAATATACAGTTAATATGTTTGGAGTTATTTAAAATTTATATTGAGAAAAATGTATGTATTTTCAATATTACTGTAGACAAGCATCTACATAAGACTGTTAAATTGATTGTTGTTTTATATCAAACACCTTTTATAATACTCATTTTTATTGTTATAATATTTTATAAATTTTAAAGAATATGATAGAAAAGATATTGTAGGTATTGAAGGGGGGTCTCTGGGAGGAGTTTGGGTACAAAAGGAAAACAAGAATGTGATGTAATTCTATTTACTTAAAATGTTTTCAAATGTTAACAAATTAAATGTTAACAAATTAAATGTTAACAAAAGCCCATGACCCAGGACAGCACACAGCAGCAGCCACAGTAATTCTCATGGCCCCTCTCTCAGAAGTCCCTGTTCTTTCCCCAAGATCAGCCTACCCATCTGAAGCCTATTCATTATTGGAGAGCAACACAAGGGTATGGTGTACCCAGGTATGAACACTGTACACTGTTGTATGTCATGATTAACAGGTATTAACACTGTACAAGGGTAAAGACCCTATACCCGGGTATGAACATTGTACATGAATATGAACACCATACATGGGTATCAGCACTGTTCATGTGTACAAACATTGGACATAAACATTGTATATATGTATGAACATAGTAAGTGGCATGAACAGTGCATGGGTACATGGGTATGAACATTGTAAAAGGATATGAACAACACATAAGGCTATAACCACCACACAAGGGAATGGACATAGGAGATAGGGAGGCTTGAGAACCTCCCTGCTTACCTTCATAACTGTGCCTTGTTCCCTATTAACACTGTGAGAACCATCAGTGTTCTCTGAGTCACACCAGCTCTCTGTAGTACCGTTCAAGAGAAGCCAAGGGACTCATCCAGGTGCGGTACTGATTGGGTCATACGTACTCAACAAAGTAGTCCTGAGATGTACCCAGCTAGTGGAATGGTGAAGAGTACATAGAATGGATCAAGGAGGGGCACGGGGAGAGAAGGAAAGAAGGGGAAAGGAACAGAGAGAGAGAGAGAGAGAGAGAGAGAGAGAGAGAGAGAGAGGAGAAAGGATGGATAAGAGGGAAAGGAAGGAGGAAGGAAAAGAAGCAAAAAAGAAAGAGAAATTGAAAACAAAAAGGGAAGGGAAGGAAGGAAGAAAAGAGGAAATGAAGAGAGAAACAAGGAAGGGAGAGAGGGAGAGTGGGGAGGGAGGGAGGGAGAGTGGGGAAGAAGGGGAGGGAGGAAAGAAAAGTGAGCTAACCAAAATGTCAACTACCTATATTTGAGTTCAGTGTCGAAGGGCTTTTAAGTTGCACAGGGCATTTACCCAGTTGGAGGAGAAAAAAAAAAAATGGAAATCAAAGGAGAAAGCAGCCATCTTTTTCTTGTACTAAAAAGACGGCTGGGGCCGGGTAGAAATTTGGACTGTTTCCCTGACTTATTTGGTAAAAATTATCAATGCCTGACGTTTAAAAAAAGTGAAATCTGATGAGGCAGAGTAAACGCAGTGTGAATGATTCGTCTTCCCCATAACAGAGTGGATAAACATGATTATTGACTTAATAAAGAATCCTTTGATGTTCCCAAAACAATCCTATTAGTCTAATAAATGGTTGAAAAATTATGCTTTCTACAAGCCTGGTTAATAAATACACCGCGCAGTCTCTGTCCATTTATCAATGATTTCCATATGTTTGTTCTGACAGCTGAGTTCTTTCTTCCCCTCTGAATACTGCATTTGCAGAAAATCAGGATGGAATTTAAAACATGAAGTACTCATTATTAACCTCCTAGGTAAATAATACTGACTCATTTTCTCTGTGTAGAAAAATTGGGGCAGCATCAAGAAATAAAAAGCATTCCTGTTTTCTCTATTGAAGAGAGTAGCCCAGAAAAGCATTACCAAAACCCAGTTCCAGATCTGAGGACTGTGAGAGAAGAAATCTATATTTTTGTCATCACTTCCAGCCAGAAGTCCTAATGAGGGGAGTAGAGATGAGTGTTCCCAAAAGACCAAGAGAAAAACCTTGCTTGGTCCTAAGAACGAAGGGCATTGTGGGTCATATTACGGGCGGCCAGAACGGATTGATGGCTCATTAGCTTGTTTGATATGTCTTGCTTTTCTGAGAGAGTGTTATTCTGACAGCCAGGCCTGAACAGGCCTCTCATCCCAACTCTTTGTGAGGTCGAAACAAGAAGAGTTAGTTCAAGGCCAGCCTGAGGTACAGAATGAGTTCAAGACAAGTGTGGACAACTTAGCAAGACCCCATTGAAAGTGAAAAGAAAAAGGGGGGATGGGGATTTTGCTCAGTGATAGAGCACTTGCTTAGCATGTACAAAGACCAGGGTTCAAGTTCCAGCCCACACACTTAAGAAAAAGAAAACTTAAAAATAATCCTTGTAATAAAGACTTTTACTAAATACTTTTGTGTGGGTAGGAAGATGGTGAGCCCCTTGTGTATGCAAGAATCCAGAAAATTCCAAATCATTAGTGAAAAAAATGCTTTAGAAAAGTGTGTGGAGTGGATGCAGGGCTGACTTGCAGAAACTCTGGGATTTTTTTTCCACACCTCCAGAATTTCCTATACATAGGGACCTATTGCCATTTCAGTGTAAGCTTTGAGAAGTGCGATTATAGTAAGTCATCCATAGATTATGTGAAAGTAGTTGATTCAGTAGGGAGGTAAAGGGAGTGGGTATGAATTATAATTTGAGAACTACCTACTATGAATCCTGAAAAGGCAGGGAAAGTAGTCTCTAAGAGGCTTTGAACGATGGGAATGTAACAGGATATCACTGTTCCACTCGGCCTTCCTCCATGACTGCCCACCCAACCTCCAACCACAGAAGTTGCATCCCTTTGCCCTTTGTGATGATTAACATTGCCCATTGACAGGCTCTAGAATTGCCTAGAAGACAAGCCAGTAGCAAGTCTACAGGGGATTTTTCCAGATGGTTGAGAAGGAAGGGCCCGCCCAGAATGTCTGTGATGCCATTGCACAGACTGGTGTCCAATAAAAAAGTAGAGACTGAGCTGAGCACCACCGTTCATTTCGCTCTGCTTCTTGACTATGGAGGGAAAGTAACCAGCTGCATCAATCTCTTGCAGCTGGGCCATCCCTACCACGATGGAGCACCCCCAAACTGTGAGCCAAAATCAACATTTCCTTCCTCAGGTTGTATCTGTCAGGTATTCTGACACATCAACATAAAATGTAACTATTAAATCCCTCCAGTAAACTAAGTGACTTGCTTCCCAGCAGTAGAGTGAAATGTTAATATGTAACTTACCAGATGTTAGTATGTAACTTACAAAGTATCATGGCTTCCTCCTTGGGTTGGTCACTATGGCTGACACAGGAAGGCAGCTGCCATATTGGTAAGGCAATCAAGCAAGACTACGTCATAGTTTTCTTGTCATTAAATAAATGTTTTATGTTTATTTACATATTTGCATCTATATTTCCCTAGCATGTGTATCACATGTGTTTAGTCAATTCCTTATTGCTTGACATTTAAAATATTTTTATTTTTGCTGTTAAGATGGTAGGTTGAGAAGATGGCTCAGGGAGTAAAAGGTTTTCTTCACAAGGGTAAGAATGAGCTTGATTCCTTGGAGCTGTAGGACTGTGTGCATCTGTGGTCCTGGTGCTTATTATCAAGATGGGAGATGGAGAGAAAAGCCTGGATGCTTCCAGACAAGCTAGTCTGGCAAATGGAGCAGGGAGCAAGAGAGCTTGCCTCAAACAAGATAGAAGGTAGGCAAGGATCAACCCCTGAGGTTAACCCCTGACCTCCAGATAGGCAAGGGAGCACATGCACACTATGTGCACATTATAGACACACACGAGAAAAGGAAAGATTAAAAATAAAATCTTGGTGACTATCGTCATGCACAATGTGTATGCCACACGTGGAGCTTCTCAGAGCAATGTCTGCAAAGCACTGGACTCTGCAAGCCCAAGCCCAGCCCTAACGCTGCTCTCAAGGCAGCTTGCCCTGCCCTGTCAAGACCTTCCCATCTTCCCCACAGAGTTTCCAACCCATCATCATGTGTTCCACATCCGTCACTGTCCCAAGGAATAAGTCTCTTAACACTATCTATGCAGCCATTCACCATTTGTGGTCCTGAAAATCTCCAAATCTATTATCTCTACTCCAAGAAATTCCTTCCATTATGCTTCCTAGAAATCTCTATCAATGTCTATAAGCAAATAGATTAAAATATATATAGCACATACTAGGGAGAATGTGGAGTAAAGCAAAGTTTTGCGCACTATGGCAGGAGTGTGCATTAGTGGAACCATAGGGAGCTCAGCATGGAGATTCCTTTAAAAGCCAAAGACAGAACTGCCCTGTGACTCTCACTGCGCATGGCTCCGTTGTTTTCAGGTTACATGCTTTATTTCCATTCTTCCTAGTGTAACCTTTAAAGACTTAGCATGTGCACTTAGATCACTTAAAATTAATCAATACCTCTCAGCTCCTCCTGAACAATACATGTTCACTCCGTTCCCCACGCCTCGTCTCACAGGTGTTTTGTCAAGCATTTTGACTGTCTTGTTTCCTTACACTTACAGATTATAATAATTACTGTTAACTGCACTGAAGTTTGATTCGGGCTTACAAATGAGAACCTAATATTTGCTCATTATTTCTTCCTATGTGTGAATCCTTCAGGAATGCCCTCCTCTGTGGTACCCCGTTAGTAGATTTTAGTGAGGTCATTAGTGACAGACTCTCGGTCACTTGTCCAACAACATCATTAAATTGCCCCTAACCTTGGCAAATATTTTTTTAATAATAATTTGAAAGAATAATTTTATCCCAGCACTTTGGCATTATCCCACTGTCTTCTCTCTGGCTTCAGTTTGTGCTGTCAGGAGTCTCACTGGGGTCTAATTAAGGAAGCGTTCTTTTCCCTCCTAATTGCTATTAAGAACTCTTGATCTCTCATGTTCTGCTGTTCAACAGTAGAACATAGGAATATATTTTGACTATGTTTTCTTTTTACTGCTACTACTTGGGGCTCCTTGTGCTTTCTTAATGTGATGATTTTTAGCTTTTTAAATTTTAAATATTTTCTGCTTCTTGTTCCACTTTTCTGGAACTTTATTTAGACATAACAGAAAACTTCTATTTTCAACATCTTTCAGTATCTTATTTTTACATTGCTCTTCATATAAAATTTCATTTCATATTTTCTAGTCTCCAGGTCTGGCTGGCCTGTTACTTAAGGTTTACCCCTCCCCCTTTTTTTCAGTTTCAATGACCACATGATTCATGTCTAAATATTGCCTGAATTTTTGCTAGCATGGTTCCTCAGTTGTTTTGTGCCCTCCTACATCATTCTGTTCTCACTTCCGGTCTTTAATTTTTGAGGGCATTAGTTACTTCCTTAAGATCAACTTGTGAAGATGGTGATGTTGGCTTGCTTTCTCCTGGTGTTCCATGGATGTTCTCTTGTAATGACTAAGGCTGGAGCATCACCCTTCAAAGTTCATGCTCAAATCTTATTTCTACGACAGCAGTATTATGAAGTAAGGCCTTCAAGATGTGGTCAGGCCTTAAGAGCGCCATCATCATGAGTGAGTTCAGGTTGTTACCACAGCAACAAGCTCCTGCTGAGGGGATGGTTTGTTTCCCTCTTTGGCCAGGTGATGCTCTTAGGCATGTCGATGCAGCATGAAAGTCCTGGCCCAGAACCTTCTCATCTTCTAGAACTATAAGAAACAAAATGTTGTACTTAATAAATCGTTTAGTCTCAGTTATTCTGTGATAGAAGCAGCCAACAGACTAAGACATAACCTCATTTCCATAAAGACTGGTTTTGACGGCAGAGCCCTGTGAAGCATGGCTTAATGGTGTGTCTCTCAAGGGGAAATTCATTTTTCAGCTGCAAAATATCCAAAAGTGACTTTAACTTCATTTCTCTGAGGGATGATGCTTGTGGGTTATATAAATTCAAAACAAAATCTTTATGAGTCAGAATCCATTGCCATGAATTCTCAGAGGTGACTTTGTCATGGGAAGCCATCTAAGTTATTAAATACTTCATGAAGGGAGAGATGCATGTCTTTGAGATGCATTCTAACTTCCCAACTTGCATGAGGCCTACTCCAATTTCCCTCCTGACCAGGCCAGTTAAGATCCTAGCGTCTTCGTTAATAAGATCCAGGAAACTTTTCTTTCCATCTTGGCTTATCATTTTGATTTGTTAGAGTTTTTGCTTCTTGAGATTGCCCTTTCTTTCTTGAGAGTTCAGCTGTCTGTCTGAAAAGGCCTTTTATGTTTATGTCTTATAAATCATTTACAAGTGTTGGTACTGGGAGGTTTACCCACTGTCTAGACCACTTTGTTGCTAGAAATAGAAATCCCCATTAACTCTCTAACCACTCACCCTGGGCTCCTGGTCCTGCCGTTCATTATAGCTGTCCCTACTGAGGACATGTCCCTACTGAGGACATGTCTACATTGCAAACCTAGTGCCCGATCCTCCGGCCCACCTCACCTGGATTCTGATCAACACACACAAACATTCTTTTTCATCCCTGATGTATGTTATTCTCCTATGTTCTTACAAAGGCTTCTCCTCTTAACTCTGGTCATTTCTTCTCAGTCTCCTTTCCCTGTCTAATCAACCCAGACACAAAGTTTTCAAGTTGCTTTGTAAATATTGTGATACTAATGGTGGTGGTGGGGCTGGAGTAGCTGCCTATCATACACAAAGCCCTAGGCTCAATCTCCAGTGCCATGGAAGTAGGAGGTACCAGTGTACACCTGTCATACCAAGCTGCAGACCAGTCCAGGACAGAGAGGAGGGGAGGGAAATGGGGAGAGGGAAAGGGAGACGGAGAGGGAGGGAGAGACAGTGAGACAGAGAGGGAGAGAGAGAAGGAGAGGGAGAGAGGGAGATAGGGAGAGAATGCACTTAAATTTCATTATGATCAATGATGTATGTTTCAGGAACTGTCATTTGTTGTTCATTATGACCTCGTTATTGATATTTTCCAAGTCACTTTTTTTTTTTTGGTATTTTCGAGACAGGGTTTCTCTGTATAGCTCTGGCTGTCCTGGAACTCATTCTGTAGACCAGGCTGGCCTCGAACTCAGAAATCCACCTGCCTCTGCCTCTCAAGTGCCGGGATTAAAGGCGTGTGCCACCACCACCTGGCTTTTTTTTTTTTTTTTTTTTTTTTTTTTTTTTGGTATTTCCAAGTCACTTTAACATTAGTCACTTATTATGATAGTAAGTAATCACAAAGTGAGCTGAAGTAAGACACAGATTAGCTTTGTCCTACAAATATGAGTTCTGTTTGTGCTTAAGAATATAGTTTCCCACAATATAATAGGGAAGATGGTATTCCAGCTAGATATCTTATGCCACCAAGTAAAACCTCTAAGGCCAGGAATGGGTTGTATCTTTTTCAGCCATTGGCTAGAGGGGTCCCATAGACACCCCCTCAAACATTACATATTATTATAAGGGCTATTGGCTACTCCATAAAACCTAGAAATAAGACCCTATTTCTGAAGACACAGCTTATTTATGTCATCAAACAGAGAAGTCAAGCTAGCATCTAACTAGAAACTTTACTACCCCTACCAACCAGCATTCAGGGTGTTAGAAGGAACTTAGCAAGCTATCAGAGAAGAAAGGTAGGCATCAATATCACCCAGCTACAAATTCTGCAACCTACAGCAGCAGAGACCTGCCTGCAAGATAGACGGTTGCAGTAGTGGCACAAATGTTACTGCAGTAACCAAGTACTTTTAAAATTAGATTTTAAAGCCAACTCCATGAAATGTAACCCATGCCTGACACTGTAAAAGTAGTCAGAACCAGAGACGAGATAGACCATTGGCCTAGGGGGAAACCTATGACTATTATTCTGCCAAAGAAGCAAACCAATAAAATGACTCCTGATGATATGTTGTTCTACCCACAGGGCGTCACTCAGCCTCCACCAGAAAAGTTGCTTCTTGCAGTAGATGATAATTAACCCAGAGATCACAGCTGTACAAGGAGCAGAAAATGAGAGACCATGTAGCATTCCTAGTTGGAATGTCTTTATTAAGCCCCTATCCTCATGGTGCAGGGATCTATACAGAAGAGGCAGAAAGATTGTAAGAGCCCAAGATGGTAGCTGACTCTAAGGAAACAGCATCTTCCACACACAAGAGCACTGATATACACATGAACTTACAGAGTCAGCAACAGGAAGCAAAAGGCCTACACAGGTTCAAACCAGACAAAAATCCAAGCACTAAAAAGAAGAAACCGGCACAAAGTCCTACTCCCAACCAAGAAGCTATTTCCAATTGATACCTGCTGTGAAAGTTAAAATATCAGTTTTCCCCAATCAAGTATAACACTGGGTATATAAACCACACCCCAGGGAAGGCCCCAAGCCTAGGAGTTGTTGGGCAACACAAACTGGACCCTATGGTTTTGGTATACTTTTTGTTTTGATTTTATTTAACTTTTTCTTGATTCTTTATGAGTCTCACATATACACCCCAGACCCCCTCATCTCCCCACCCCCTCATATCTGCTCTTCACCCTTGCAGCTCCCCAAAATAAAACACATGCATACACAGAGAGACAGAGAGACAGAGAGAAACAGAGAGACAGAGAGACAGAGAGACAGAGAGAAACAGAGACAGAGACAAAAATAGAAACACAGGAGAGAGAGAAAAATAGAGACAGAGACAGACAGACAGACAGAGACAGAGAGACAGAGAACATAGAAAATATCTCCTCATGAAAGCTGTAGTATGTCACAGTGTGTCCCACAGTATATCCCTCTGTCCACACATCTTCATTTGCAAATGAACTGCAATGAGTCACTGATCTGGTTTAAGGTCTCTGGCTCAAACACCATCAATATTGGATCCTCCCTGGTACCCCTTCTGGTCATCCTGTTGCTACCCTGCGTAATGGAAATCCTGAAGCTTTGGATCCGCAGGACTGGCCCTTTCATGCATCCAACTCTTCAATGATGATATAGATTTTGGGGTGGGCCAACTTAGCTCTGGATCTGGACAGCTGAGCTGGTCAGCAGGCCAGCTCTCCCTTATCCAGACCACAAGGGCGAGCTCTTCAGCACTGCTCCAGCTAATGCTGCCATCAGCATGAGACAGAGTCAACTCTCCCACTCTCATACCCTTGGACCAACTCACCCTTGCCTTTGCCATCAATGCCAGCTCCACTGTGTTGCCCAGGCAAGGTGCAGGGCCCACTCTCCTGAGATCTATAGCCAATGAAGGGACAGGACCAGCTCTCCTGCTCTCATGCCATCAAGGCCAGCTCTCCCAACTACCACAGGCATCAAGGGACAAGCGGGGAGGCCATCATCCCCATACCCACACCACTTCACAGCAAATGAGTGGTGAAGCCGGCTCTCCCATGTTCTCACACGCTGCCTCATCTGCAAGCCCTCAACCAGGGCCAATCCTACTGCACTGCCCAGGCGAGGTGCAGCTGGTGAGGGACAGGGACAGCTCTCCTGAGCTCATGACTCTGGGGGCATCTTTCCTGACCACAAGAGGTGGGAGCTGGAGGCATCACCTCTATACCCATGCCACCCAACAGAAGACAGGGTCAGTGTCCTCACATTCATGCCCCCTCCCCCCTCACATACACACAATTATGGTCAACTTCACTGTGGTTTATGGGCCAGGCATGGGGCCTACTCTCTGGAGTGCTGCTGCTGGTGAGTAGTGGGACCATCTCTCCAGAGCTCCACAGCCAGTGAGGGTTGGGGCCAGACCTGCACAACCCCTGGACATCTATGTGATCCCCAGTGGCTAGCCAGACCAGGGACCTCCCCATGTTTTCTAGTGGTTATATGAGCCACAGACATTGACACCAACCCCTGTGGTCCATAGACCCAGACATGGCCCTCAATGGCAGCTTGGGCTGGAACCTCACCAAGGCCCCAAGTGGTGGGGCTGGCCACTCACCACAGGCTATTCCTCCCCACACACGAGTCTCCAGTTCCATCTCTCTTCATAATGCTCAAGCTGTTCCATTTCTTTTTCTCTCCCATCTAAGCACCACATACTTGCACATTAGGGTAGCTCCCATTGTAGGCTTGCCATGCGGCTGGTGGGATCCTGTTGTGTGGCGTGGCAGCAAGCTGATGTCTACCACCCACCTGTGCGGTGCACTGGAGAGAAGGTCTGGGGGTGACATGGCAGTCCACAGGTCTCTATCTGCCTTCTGACCCCTACTCTGGTCTGTGGGGTGGTAGGCGAGGCTCTGTGTGTCTATGGCCTGGTCCTTGCTGTGGGTCAAAGGCAGGTCTTTAGATTTCTTCCCTGGCCCCCAACATGTAGCATAGCTATATAGCATAGTAGGTCTCTGTCTGTCTTCCTCATCCCATGCTGTGCTGTCTGGATTTGACTTGATTTGCTTAGATTTTTATGGATTCTAGAGTTAATACAGTTTTGGCCACCACGCCAGGCATCCAGCTTGGATGAACAAAGGACTGGCCTCTGCTCTGCCCCTGATTGATAGCAAAGGAACACCACCAGCAAGGTGTCTCTTTGCCCACTGCCATGGGGGTGGGGGTGGGGGCTGATGTTTTTGTTGTTTGTATTATGGGTTTTCTATGTTTTAGTCTGTTTGGATTTTTGTTCTTTTGTTTGTTTTTTTGTTGTTGTTTTAAAGGGAGAGAGAAAGAAAGAACATGAAGTTGGATTCCTAGAGAGGTGGGAAGGATCATGGAAGAGTAGTAGATGGAAAGAATACAGTCGAAGCCCATTGTATAAAAAAGAATACGTTTTTAAAAAGAAAATAAACTCTCAAGCCATCCATTTCATCAGTTCAAACAGGAGCAGGAACCCTTCGGAGCTAGAAAACTGAAGTCTGCACCTACCCTACCCTCCTGTGCCTTAGCTGCCTTACCTGTAACATGGACTAAGTACAGGGCTGGGTCTCCAACGGTTGTCAAGGCGATAGGGGATGTGCATGCACCCTAGAACATAGTACAATGACTGTCACTCGCTGAGACTGCTCTTTGTTGTATTGAGAGCTGGATTTTCATATATACCTCCAGCTATACCAAGGTGGGAGTAAAAGATGCTGCCGTGCAGATACAATTTGAATACAGGATCAACAAAGTCAGTGTCACTCCTGAATCCTCAGAAATGAGCCTGTCTTGACTACTGCCACATCATCAGCTGCTTTGGAAACCCATAAATAATGCAAGCACCGAAAGAAGAGAACTAGAGTGTCATAGTCGTACCCATCTGCCCAGTGATCTTCACTCAATGATGGAGTTGTTTAGCAATAATTAGTCACTAGCCCAGAGGGGCAGTGGACATCTTGGGAGAGTTAGGATGAGAGAGGGCTATGCAGTCACCGGTAATAGAATTTTAAAGCTTAACCAGTCTGCCAAGACACTAAGCAGGGAGAGTGTCAATAGGGATATGAAGAAAGGGAAGGGGAGACTAAGGCTGGAGAGACTGCTCAGAGGTTAAGAGCACTGGCTGCCTTCCAGAGCACGCAGGTTCAGTTGCAGGTACCCAGTCTCACGAACATCTGGAACTCCAGTTCCAAGGGATCTGATGCCTCTTCTGGTCTTAGTGGGCACCAGGCAAATATAGGTTACATAGACTTCAGGAGAAACGTATACATGTATTACACAAAGTACAATGAGAGAGAGTGTCCAGATCCTTAGTTGAAACCATCAGCAGGCGTTGCTGACTGAAACACTAAGAAATAAGAGAGGGAGGAGAGATGAGGGAGAGAGAAGAGAAAGAAATGATTCTCCCCACTGCACAGATCCATTTTCTTATCACATCCCCCCCCCAAATTCTCTTAGAAAGAAAAAAAATAACTCCATCTTGTGTCTGTGCTCTCCCATTGACAATGAATGCCTCCACAGTAGTTAAAATTCAATGTGCCTATCTAAGTTTGTAACTTGCTTAGTACCTGGTAGCTTCTTAGAAGCCGGACTACAGAGGACGAAAGGGCATGAGTCTCCTTTAGCTTTTTATTATTGTGATATCTAAAACTCCATGACCAAAAGCAACTGGAGGAAGAAAGGGTGGACTTGGTTCACCCATCCCACTCACAATCGATCAATGAGGAACAGCAACATAGGAACTCAAATCGGGCAAGAACCTGGAAGCAGGAACTGATGACAGCAGAGGCCATGGACAGATGTTGATTACTGGTTTGTTCCCAATGGCTGGCTAAGCCTGACCCACCTATCTAGGGATGGCACCATCCACAGTATCTGTTAATCAATTATTAATGTTCATATCAATCATTACTTTAAAAATAAATCCTCTACAGACCTGTAAACAGGCCAATCTGAAAGAATCCTTTTCTCAATTGAGGTGACCATAGCTTGTGTCTGGGAACTGAAAACCAACCAATAAAACAGGAGAGCTATCCTGAGGATCCTGATTAAATGTAGTGCCATGAGACATCTTGCTGCAAATCCCTAAGCTTATTTCATGTGAAGGACTAGGCCTTGGGTGGTTAAGACAGTGGCATGGTGGTATCTTGCTGCATGTGACCAAATCAACATACCCTGATAACTCTTCACTCTCTTTACTATGTGTATAGAAAGATTCATGTTCCCTCCACCACAGCTGGGGACAGAACCCAGGGCTTTGACACATGCTACCGCTGAAGTTACACCCCCTAACTCTAGAAGTCTTTGGGATGTGTCCTATAACTTAGAATATTTCAGATGTTTATCTATTGATACTTATATTTCAGAGAGCCAACACCAGTCACCCAGAGGGTGTGAGCAATATAAAAAAAACACTGTTTTCAACCATTTTGGCCAATATGCAAGACTCTGCTGAAGTGGGCTATGTCTGTATGTGATGTTTTTCTGGTGTTGAGCTGTAACATCACTCTCAATGAATCTTCAGAGTTAACTCAGTTGAGCTGGAACTTCACCACCCTTCTGCCATGACCTTTGAGATCTTCCTGAGATACACACCCCTCGACTTTGTACCTGTGAACATGCCCTAACCCTGGAAGAGAATAATTTATGGTAGAACACATACATAATCACAATACTCTGAATGTTGACTTGGGGGGGATCTTACGTTTGATAGCAACCAGGATAGCAAATTCTAGACTAGCCTGGGCTACATAACAACTCCATGACTCAAACAACAAGAACAAAACAAATTCGAAACATAATTGTGACCACAGAAAAGCAACCATTGGCCTTTATGCCAGAGTGCGACTTGTTTGAGAAAAGGCTAGCTGAAGAGCTGTGAGGCCCTCCATGGGAGAATGCTGTCAAAGTTGGCAACCTGGAGTTTGGTTCTTGGAGTCCACATGGCAGAAGGAGAGAAGTGACTCCCATAAGTTGTCACCTGACCTGCACTGACTTATGACGCCACTTGCACACCTACATATACAAACAAGACAAATTGATGGATGGAACATTCTATGTTTATGAGTCAGCCAAAGCAGGCAACAGTGACTATTAAAAAGCATGCAAAGAGAATAAACCACCCAAAAGGGAGCATGAACTATTTAAAAAGGAATGAGTCTAACCACTAATTTTAAAACTCTATGCAAGTATATTCTGAATGCCCCAAGGACTGTAATAAAGGAGTATTACAGTAGGAACTCTCTTGTTCTCACTGTCCCAGCTTCCTGCCAGGTGAATTCAGAAGCTCACACATAAAAGGCCCATACTCAAGTCTTCAAATCCATTGAACGAGGCATCATGAGTAAATTTGGCAAGCGTTTTCCCCTGCTTCTTTCCCACCTCAAATTGTTTTGATTCGTTTGTGAGAAATTTACTTTTGCCAATTGAAAAAAAAAAAACTCTTTTGTGGCTGCCAGTCACTAATCTCCCCTCTGACACAGCCATTCAGCTAGACTAAATCCAATATTGACATTTGTATCTGAGGGGAGAAGAGGTTAAGCACTGGAGGAAAGGCAGCCCGGAGCCCTGCCAAGCACTGAGCCGAAAGCACTGCACAGCATCCAAATTGAGCTGTGGGCTTGATGTGAGGGGAGCTCTGAAGACCCAGGGGGCTTTGATCCCATCCCAGGGCTCTTGTTTCCTAGCTAGGCTTCCCCCAAGGCAGTGTTTGGTGCCGACTACAGCTATCCTTAGCAGCCTGGTTAAAATTCTTCTAGTGCTCAGAAATGGTTCTCCAATGTTGTCATCTCTGGATGTTTCTACTGAACTTCTCTTTCTCTAGCATTAAAAAAAAAAAAAAGTACATTGTAATTACCTGAGGTTCTACCTCTGTCTAGATCACCTTGTCTTAGACTCTTACAGTAACAGGGAGGCAGCCTGTGTTTTCCACTCAAACTATGCCTGGAAATGAAGTAGCTGCCCTCCACTTGCACTAAGAGCAAATGATTACACTTTGATGTGTAATTGATGTATATTGCTTACCCAACTCAGCCATTGCTAGAGAGAGGAGCGGCCATGTTCTCTTAGTAAGAAATAATGGAAGTAGAGATTGAGTTGCAGCAGAGTAAAATAACCATTTGCAATGGAAATCAGATGTAAAGTGTGAATGTGAAACAAGAAATCGAACAACGTTTGAGGTGAGACACTCA
Organism: Montemys delectorum; assembly: GCA_019843815.1. Classification (NCBI taxonomy): domain Eukaryota; kingdom Metazoa; phylum Chordata; class Mammalia; order Rodentia; family Muridae; genus Montemys; species Montemys delectorum. Next base: position 1,269 of record JADRCD010225417.1, on the reverse strand, counting down.
CAGAACTTGTTGCAAATGAAAGATCAGTTGGGTGTGGCCTCAGGGAAACATTAGGCCCTATGTTTTCTATGAAGTTACAAAGAATCCACAACCTCCATCGTCTTCTAACGTTGAATTTTTTCTTCATTAAGAATATATAATAAGGTTGTCTGAGCTGGTGTCCAGAGCAGACCTTGGGCGCAAGCTCTGCAGCCAGTCCCACAACACCCAGAGGAAGCTCCACTCCCAGGCACTCTGACACACCCAGGATCAGAGGTGAGGAGGAACCAACATCTGTCCCAAAACTGGGAGTAACTGAGACCTGCGGGACCAGGCACACAGGAACTCCACCAGCCCAGTGACTTAGGTTCCTTCCGGTCTGTCTGGGCTGGTGTCCAGAGCAGACCTTGGGCACAAGCTCCGCATCCAGTCCCACAACACACAGAGGAAGCCCCACTCCCAGGTGCTCTAACAAGCCCAGGATCACAGGATCACAGAGACAACTTGTTTCTGAGGAGTTCTGACACAACCAGGATCACAGGAAGGACAGGCTCCAGTCAGATTTAGCAAGGGCAGGTAGCACTAGAGATAATCAGATGGCAGGAGGCAATCGTAAGAAAATAAACAACACAAACCAAGGTCACTTGGCATTATCAAAACCCAGCTCTCCCGCCAGAGCAAGTCCTGGACACACCATTACACCGGAAAAGTAAGATTCAGATATAAAATCACTTCTCGTGGTAATAAGACAAGACTTTAAGAAAGACATAAATAGCACCCTCAAAGAAATACAAGAGAACATAGGTAAACAGTTAGAAGCCCTTCAAGAGGAAACACAAAAATCTCTTAAAGAACTACAGGAAAACACAATCAAACAGGTAAAAGAAATGAGCAAAACCATCCAGAATCTAAAAATGGAAATAGAAACAATAAAGAAAACAGAAAGAGAGACAACCCTGGCCATACAAAAACTAGGAAAGAAATCAGGAGTCATAGATGCAAGCATCACCAACAGAATACAAGAGATAGAAGAGAGACTCTCAGGGGTAGAAGACACCATAGAAAACATTGACACAACAGTCAAAGAAAATACAAAGAGCAAAAAGCTCCTAACCCAAAACATCCAGGAAATCCAGGATGCAATGAGAAAACAAAACCTAAGGATAATAGGTATAGAAGAGAGTGAAGATTCCCAATGTAATGGGCCAGTAAATATCTTCAACAAGATTATAGAAGAAAACTTCCCTAACCTAAAGAAAGAGATGCCCATGAACATACAAGAAGCCTACA
>JADRCD010225415.1:0-16826 GCA_019843815.1 Montemys delectorum | reverse complement strand
AGAGCTAAAATCAACCAAATAGAAACAAAAAGAACTATACAAAAATCAACCAAACCAGGAGCCGGTTCTTTGAGAAAATCAACAAAATAGATAAACCCTTAGCCAGACTAACTAGAGGGCACAGTATCCTAAGTAAGAAGATCAGAAATGAAAAGAGAAACATAACAACAGACACTGAAGAAATCCAAAAATATCATGAGATCCTATTACAAAAGCCTATACTCAACAAAACTGGAAAACCTGGATGAAATGGACAATTTTCTAGACAGATACCAGGTACCAAAGTTAAATCAAGATCAGATCAATGATCTAAACAGTCCCATATCTGCTAATGAAAATAGAAACAGTCATTAAATAGTATCCCAACCAAAAAAAGCCCATGACCAGATGGATTTAGTGCAGATTTTTATCAAACCTTCAAAGAAGACCTAATACCAACACTCCTCAAACTATTCCACAAAATAGAAACTGAAGGTACTCTACCCAATTCGTTCTATGAAGCCACAATTACTCTTATACCTAAACCACACAAAGACCTACCAAGGAAAGAAAACTTCAGACCAATTTCCCTTATGAATATTGATGCAAAAATGCTCAATAAAATTCTTGCAAACTGAATCAAAGAATACATCAAAACGATCATCCATTATGATCAAGTAAGCTTCATCCCAGGGATGCAGGGATGGTTCAATATATGGAAATCCATCAATATAATTCACTATATAAACAAACTTAAAGAAAAAAACCATATGATCATCTCATTAGATGCTGAGAAAGCATTTGACAAAATCCAACATCCCTTCATGATAAAAGTCTTGGAAAGATCAGGAATTCAAGGCCCATACCTAAACATAGTAAAAGCAATATACAGCAAACCAGTAGCCAACATCAAACTAAGTGGAGAGAAACTTGAAGCAATCCCACTAAAATCAGGGACTAGACAAGGCTGCGCACTCTCTCTCTACCTATTCTATATTATACTTGAAGTCCTACCCAGAGCAATTAGACAACAAAAGGAGATCAAAGGGATACTAATTGAAAAGGAAGAAGTCAAATTTTCACACACACACACACACACAAAAGGATGAGAACACCATGAGTTTTGCAGCCAAATTGATGGTACTAGAAAATGTCATCCTGAGTGAGGTCTCTGAGACCCAAAAGGACATTCATATGTACTCACTAATAAGTGGATATTAGTCAAAACAGTAGAGAATACCCAGCATATAATCCACAGAATTCAAGAACGTTAATAAGCTAAAGGGCCCAAGTGAGGATGCTTCAATCCCAGTTGAAGAGAGAAGAAAGCAGAGGGTAAAGGTAAGGAAGGATATGGATGGGTTGGGGAGGGGGAAGGGAAAAGGAGAACATGATCAGGTATTGAGAGCGAACAGGAGTGAAACCCTGAGTTCCAGAAGAAAGAATGGAAACAAGTAACTTTGAGTGGTGGGAGGTGGGGGAACACTCTAGAATGTACCATAGCCCTGGGAGGTGAGAGACTCTCAGGACTCAAAGGGAGGGACCTTGATGAAATGCCCAACAGTGGGGAGAGGAAACTTGTCGAGTCCACTCCAATAGAAAGGCAGTGCACCAAGTCGAGAGATGGGGTTACCATTCTACAGTCAAAACCTCTGACCCAGAATTGCTCCTGTCTAAAAGACCTGCAGGGACAAAAACAGAGAAGAGACTGAGGGAAATGAAGTACAGGGACTGGTCCAAATTGGCACCCATCTTAAGGGGAAGCTCCAAGGTCTGACACTATTACTGATGCTATGGTATACTTATAGACCGGAACCTACTAGCATGGCTGTCCTCCGAGAGGCCCAATAAGTAGCTGACTGAGGTAGATGCCAATGCTTAACAATCAGCCAATGAACTTAAATAGGGGACCCCTGTGGTTTAATTAGGAATAAGCTGGAAGAAGTTGAGGAGGAGGGCAATCCCATAGGAGTGTTGGCAGGCTCAACTAACCTGGACCCCTAGGATCTATGAGACACTGAGCCACCAACCAGGCAGCTTATAGAAGCTAGTCTGAGGCCCAGGACACATATATAGCAGAGGACTGCCTAGTCTGGCTTCAGTGAGAGAAGAAGTACCTAACCCTTGAGAGACTTGAAGCCCCAGAGAGTAGGGAGGTGTGGAGGGCTTGAGGGCATGGGGAATGAAAACAGTATCTTGAAGACAGAGGAGGAATGGGATGAGGAACTGTGAGATAGCAGAACTGGAGGGGGATAAACTACTGGACTGTAAAAATAAAGAATAAAGATAATAAAAAATAATATTAAAAGCTGTAAAGGGAAAATCCCCAGTGACATGAAGGCAGGACCATCAGATTAACATTTTTGAGTTTTCAGTGGAGTCTAAGTAGGTCATGGGCCTGGAGAAATCCTATTCTACTAAGGAGACATAGCAATACAATGACTTTTTAATACCATCCTGTTATTTCCATAGATCAGGGTCTAACTCAAACTCATTAGATCAGGTTCTTGTAGCAAACAGTAATAAACACAGAGTCATACTACTGGACCATGGACAGAGTGTGGGAGATTGTGAGCTGCTTGTTTTAAATGGGATGTGTTTATCAGGTCCCTCTCCTCAAAGCTCAGAGAACAGGATGTGGACTTATTGAGAGAGCCAGAGGTGGTGGGTGACCCCCAGGAAACAGCGTTTTCCAGATACATGGAGTGGTAGAGTGATATACATATGAAGTTACAGTCCTTTATAGCATGGGCAAGATCTGTGCAGGTTCAACCAGGAAAAAAAAAATCCCAGCAGCTTGAAGGGGAGGTACAGACAAATTTCCACCTGTAATCAAGTTACTATTTACAGTTGATACCTTCTGGGAAAGGGAGAACCTGTTCTCTACAATGGCATGTTACTGGTTACAGCAATCACACTGCCCCATTCCCAACACAGCTGGGCAGTGGTGGCACACGCCTTTAATCCCAGTGCTTGAGAGGCAGAGGCAGGTGGATTTTTGAGTTCGAGGCCAGTCTAGTCTGCAAGAGTGAGTTCCAGGACAACCAGGGTCATACAGAGAAACCCCGTCTCTGAAAACCAGAACCAGAACAACAACAAAAAAGTGTTGGCCAACACAAAACAGACTCCATTTTTTGGTTTTATTTTTGTTACTATTTTTCATTTGTTAGTTTTGACTTTTGCTTTTTGTTTGTTGTTTCTTTTGGAGAAAGAGAGAATGTGAAGTTGGCTGGTTGGGAGATGAGAAAAATCTGAGAGGAGTGTGGGAAGGTGATATTATCAAAATTTATCATATGAAAAAACTATATGATAGAGACCAGTTTAGCAGACTCCTTTCACTGCATACCTAATTAACTGAAACATTTTATACAGGTTTATTATTCAAAGTTTTGAATTTAAGTAAATAATATTAAAAATGAATTATTGGTGAATTTTTAATATTAACATCAACATCAACTCATATGGGTGATAACCAAATTTTCACACTCAAAGACCTATTTGCCACTTTTGTTGGCTATATGGCCCATTTTTCTCTTCTTTTCTGCCTTTTTGCTCTATTCATTTTTCTTTTCTTTTCTAATTTTTTATTTTTCATTCAATTTATGTTAACTCTCTCAATTATTTAGTCAGTAAATAAAATTTACACCTAAAAGGTAAGATTTATCTGAGAAAATTGCCTTAAGTTTTCTCTTTTTTGTCCCCACTCAATTAAACTGTAATTTTCATTTTAATCATTACTGCCAGTTAAAGTGTGGAGATTTCAAACACCTGAAAGGAAATAGCAATTTCTTTTACTTTGGTGACTGACAGAATTTGCCTTTGTTGCAGGTCATGTAAATCACAAACACCTACGGGGTTTAAACTTTGTTCCAAATAACAGTTTATATTTTAAAACTATTTATGGCATGCAATTTCATTTCAGGCATAATAACTGCAAATGGTGAACAAAATGCCAGGAGAAGTGTGTTTAAGAGCACAAAATAGCAGAGAATAATAAAGCTGGAATCCAGTGGATCCAAACGTCTATTTATTTATTTATTTATTTATTTATTTATTTATTTATCTTTTTTTATTAGATATTTTCTTTATTTACATGTAAATTTCTCCTTTCCCAGTTTCCCCTCCAAACAAACAAACAAACAAACAAACAAAAACAACAAGAACAAACCCCTGTTGAAATCAGTGTGGCGGTTCCTCCGGAAAGTGGACATAGTTCTACCAGCTATACCACTTTTGGGCATATACCCAGAAGATGCTCCAACATGTAATAAGGACACATACTCCACCATGTTCATAGCAGCCTTATTTATAATAGCCAGAAACTGGAAACAACCCAGATGTCCCTCAACAGAGGAATGGATACAGAAACTGTGGTACATCTACACAATGGAGTACTACTCAGCTATTAAAAACAATGAATTTATGAAATTCTTAGGGAAATGGATGGATCTGGATCCAAATGTTTATTCAGTCTCAAATGAACACATAAATGGACAGATACCTGTTCATGTTTATCTATTTTGTCTACATACTGCCCTGACACAGAGAAGGATGCCTAGGATGCTGCCAGGGGCTCCATTCATGCTGAAGCAAAGATGAGCTTCTTCTTTCTCTGATTTGGAGCCGTGGAAACTAACAGGCTTTCTTTGTCATGTCTCTGTGGAGTAGAGAGAAATAAGAGTCATGCTTCAGCTCACGTTCCATTTCCATTTGCCGCTTTCCCAATCTAGTAATCTTCTTTGCCTTACAAATCTATTTCTCAGACAACCCTTTAGTGTCTCATATATTTATTTTAACACAGACAACAATTTTATATAATTTGTTAAAAGGTGGTTATTGTATGATGCAAGAATGGCTAATTCTTTAAGCCTTGCTGTTTCTTAGCTTTGACATAGCCAATGACATTTCATTCCTTTTCCTCTCTAAAGGGACTATGAAGCCATTCCATTTTAAAAGTTCTCCTTAGAAAAATGCTGTGACCCTCATTTTTTTTTCAATCCAGCTGAAACATCTTTAAATGTTATAAAATGTCCAGGCATAGTAAAAAAAAAAATGATAAGGTCATTGAAAAGACATCACTTTTCTTTAACTTAAATAAGATAAAAACAAATTCCAGTACATTTGGAAGATACACCACAACAAATTTTAACTGATATAGTCAAAGCCTCAATTCAGATATGTAATTTACTGAGACTGAAATGTGGAGTTAACTATCTTGAAATTAAACTGATACTTGTACAGACACATACGATACACATTTACTTATACACACACAGGTATACACATTATGAAAAAATATACAATACTTGCATTTTAAACCATACAAGTAAAGAAATATTTAAATTTTATCATTTGAAGGGTCTGGTGATTAAAAATTAATTTAGTAGTAATGGAATCTTTGATATTTGAGTACAGCTAATGTCAAATATTATACTTTTATGGCATAGTTAATGCAATGGTTTGGGATAGTTTTGAGTTTCCCCAAGTTTCATGAATTAGAAACTTGACCACAGTATGGCAGTAGGAGGTGGCATAGAAGCTGTCATGAGTGGGTCCTGAGGGATGAACGTAATTTTTCTAGGGTCCTTGAGATCTTATAAGATTTCATGTTTCTATAAACCTAGCAGGACTCTCGATCTGTGTCTTCCTACATGTTTTTTTATGCCCCGAGGCTCTTCTCAGTATTGTCACTATGCTGGTTGGAGTTTTTTCTTTTCTTCTAAAATTGTAAGCAAATAAAAAATGCTGCTCCTGTAAACAAGTTTGCTTGTGCTCTAGCTTGCTTTTACTTTCTGCAGTACAACCCTACGAACAAAAGCAACCTGGCAAGGAAAGGGTTCACTTCAGTTTAGAGCTTATAGTCCATCTTGCAGGTCAGTCAAGGATGGTTTTTTAAAAAAAGGAGAAATTTACATGTAAATAAAGAAAATACCTAATTTTAAAAAAAAGAAGCAACCTGGAGGCAGGATATGAATGAAGAGAACACGTCGGAGTATTGCTTACTGGCTTGATCGTCATGGCTTGATCAGCTTGATGAAATTATAATTACATTATAATCTCAAAAAGGAAGGAAAATTAAATCCATTTTTAAATGAAATAGAATCACATCATTGCCCTCTTCGGCTTACTTCCAGCCCCTTGCTCATTCCTTCCCTCAAACTCCTCCCACCGTTATTCCCTACTTTCAAGTTGATAGCTTCTTTCTCTTTCTCTTCGTTTAAACAAGCAAGCATATACGCATGCTTATGCACAAATATTTATAGATGGGACCTTCTGAGTGGTTTTATTGTTGGTATATAAATGGTTACAAGGCTAACCCGTCTGTCCTGGACAACCAACATAGGGGGCTTATTTCTGGAAGAGGCTAATTCTCCTTTTCCCAGCCATCAGCCTGTAATCTGGTGAACTAGGCCTTCCCACATAAATAATTAAGAAAATACTCAACAGACTTGCCTATAGCCAATCTGGTGGAGGCATTTTCTTATTGAGATACCTCTTCCTAGAAAACTGTAGCTTGTTTCTAGTTGAAAACAACAAAAACCCAACCAAGATGTCCTGGGTTATCTATTTCATTATTTTTATTTATTGATTGATTAATTTTATTGAATATTTTATTTACATTTCAAATGTTATCCCTTTTCCTGGTTTTCTGCCCAGAAGCCCCCTATTTTATCCCCTTCCCTCTGTTTCTATTTCATTATAGCACGCCAAATGGGTTGTTATTAAAAAATTGGGATCGACAATAAAAATTCAAAGTTTTGAAAACCACTCTCAATGATACATCTACAACTAGTCCTGAACCTAAGGAAGAGTTAAGTGAGTGCTGACCTGGCAGAAAATGCTTTATTTCTGGGCCCTATCACTTTTCTCAGTGGTTTGACACAAAGCCACTGATGAATGGTTAACTCTGGTAGATACCTTGATATGGAAAGACAGTAAACAAGGGCCCTCCCCATAACTGAGGGATGGGAGCATTTCTTCCACAGAATTTGCAGCTTTTATATACTGATCAAATAATTTGTGTTTGTAGTGGTGCTCATTTAATTATGTTCTTCAGATACTATTTAGCATCCTTTGAGTCAGGGTCACCTTGGAAGCAATTCTCACATATCTCTGCATGCCTGGCAATCAAAGGCTCTGCATTCTTTATTCTTGATCTGATTTTCAGGGTGTTTATCTGGGAAATGATGTTGGAAGAAAAGATAGCTGAAGTTCAGGTTCTTTTGCTCTCCAGTATAATCAAGATACTATTTCCCTCTGAGAATAAATTTAGGTAGGCTTATGGTTTATTTAAAAAGAGTCAGGTTCCCTGAGCTTGAGATTTCTCCTGTGTAGATACGTTGCTCCTTTCCTATTGCCCTGTAAGAACTGTGGATTGATAAAGAGGGACAAAAATAAACATATAGGCTGATTCCTACATCAATAAATTCCTACTGCCTGTGGTAACTGGTTATTGTCTTTGACCTCAGAATCTGATGGTTTTTTCTAGGCTGGCATTGAGGACTCTGTGGTAGGTGAATGAGTTGATTGCAAGTAGAAAACTCTCTCAGATTCCACAGATAAGCCCTTTACAGATCCTCTCACTGAGATAGACTGGAGAGGAATATTGATCTCACAGTGGCTACAGCTCCCATATATTTTTTAAAAAAATATTTATTTATTTTATGTGTATGTGTGTATATCGTGTGCATTTAGGAGCCTGAAGAATCAGAAGAGGGTCTTTGATTCCCTGGTGCTAGAGTTACAGAGCCACTTTGTGGTGCTGAAGTCAAACTTATGTCCTCTACAAGAGCAGATACATTTCTCACCACTGATCTATATTTCTAGTTTCCCCATAATATTTTGTAGGAAATCTCATAAGGTAATGCCTCTTTCCTGATGGTGGTTGCATGAAGATCTGGATTTATGGTCACAACAGCTCTATTTAACCAGCTATTGGTTGACAGAGATTGTGACATGTCTTCTCAGGGTATATGATTTTCTTTGACTTCCCATGTATACTTGTCTTATCTCTACCTGATTGTATATCACCAAAACATGCTTCTAGTTTTTGTGTTTAGGAAAGGACAAGCTGGTGAAGGAGAAAAGGATCATAATGTCTCTGAATAAAGCCTGGACAGAGATTCATCTGAAAAAAGGTTTAACTAAATCAGGCTTCTAGTATTTCCTAGATGAAATGACTTAGAAATTCTTATCTAACAATCAGCTATTAAGTCTTACAGCAAGAGATCCTGGTAAAACATGAATTTAAACAGCTTACTTTTGTTGATAGAGCATTGGCATCATTTCAGAATAACTGATCATGATGTGATGTGGATTTTCGATCTGCTGTGCTTCAACATCTGCCCAGAAGCTGGAAGTGATTATCTTTAAAGGTTAACCAGGTAAAGTGGAACAACCTCAAAAATCTTCGAGGAGATCTTTAGGAAGGCATAGTGCTCATTGGCTTATTGACCAACTATTTCATGCTCAGCTTAGACTAAAAAGAATGAGTTGTAGCAACTGCTCTGGTTTAGTCATTTGCATTTTACTAGGAAATTGTTACTCAAACTAAACTGCAGTATAAATAAGTGAGTGATGGCCAACAATAGCTAAGAGTCTCATGGTCGTGAATTCCCTGTGTTAAAATGGACATTAAACTGGAACTAGTGGGAAAGAAAGATGCCCTGATTACTGGGTGGCTTAACTAGATTAGTATCAATTCAACCTTGATAGCATGGAACTATATTCAGGAGTGCTCAGGTGGTAATACACAAGAGATGTTTGAAGATTAAAAACAATTTAATTGTTTCAGTGTCCAGTGTAATATTTATGTGATGCAGAGTGAAAAATTAACAACTTTATTATTTTTTCACTAAAGCAGTTCGTTGCTGTGTGCATGCCTGTCCTTGACTTTCATTGATGTAGAATCATGCAGAAACTTCCTATGACCTGGGGTCGTAGTCTTAACTCTAAAATATTTTGAAGGTCATGAGATGTCTCCTTCACTTCTTGCTTAATGCTTGACCACTGTCTCATCTCTTTACAGCTGATATTTTAACAGGTGTAGCAATGGTCTGTCCTGTAGCTATTGGTTTGTCAAAGGTCATTGATGACCTGATCTTACATTGAGTTCCCTAATTCTTAAAATCTCTGAATCTTAGAGAATATCTACACCTGGTAACTCACATGGCTGGTAAACCTGTAACCATGTTGCCTTATGTAGGATCAATATTTTGTCTTTCTTTTTAATCATACTATCAGTACATAGAAAAATTTCATGACTCAAGGAATGTGTATGTGCACTGCCAATGATTCTTGTACTTTCAATTTTGAGTGTTTTTAGAAAGCCCATAGTTACTGTGTGATGGTGTTTTCCTACAACCTCAGATGAGTTCTCTTCATCCGCTTCTACCTCTTAGCCTGAAGTTTGATACTCTGTTGGCACAGCTCTTGAAACAGAGAAAACCTTTCTGGAGTTTTGTAGAAAGGCAGGATAAGTAGAATGGAATATTTCAAATGTTAGCTATGAATACAGAATTCTTGAGATTGAGTCTTTGCCATCTATGACTATATAAACTCGGTAAGTCATGTCAACTTCTACTTTAGTGTCCACATTTTGAATTTGAAGATAAAGCCAAAAAATTGTAAAGATTCAATGTGACACAATATGACAACTAGCCAGAGTGTACTGAGCACATGAGCTTCCTCAGTCAGTCACCTGCTGGCATTGCATTCTTCCTATTTCTGTCCAACATGTTCTGTGTCTATTTATTCAAGATATTACTTCATAAGAAGTACAATTGTCTCTAAGAAGTTTTCATGTGAATCTTTATACCAGTTTGTCCTGGCTTAGTAATTAAGAATATCACATTACTTTGGAGAAATATTAAAGAAACTATTAGAAATTCAAAAATAACAAATGTCTTCAATATTTTCCTAATATGTAAGTTCACCATAAGCACCATAATTCAAATGAATAAAATATTTAATGTGTTAATACAGTCAGAAATATATGTGATGTTTCTGTTACACATACTGGGCAATTTTGATTATTTAGTCTTTTAATGTAATAGGTAGGAAATTTGTATCTTCTTTTACCTGCTTACCTTAGTTTAAGGAGGGGTATAAGAGCTAAACAAAGAATTCTCTACTGATGAACACCAAATGGCTGAGAAGCACCTAAAGAAATGTTCAACATCCTTAGTCATCAGGGAAATGCAAATCAAAACAACTCTGAGATTCCACCTCACACCAGTCAGATTGGCTAGGATAAAAGACTCAGGTGATAGCAGATGCAGGAGAGGTTGTAGAAAAAGAGGAACACTACTTCACTGCTGATGGGATTGCAAACTGGTACAACCACTCTGGAAATCAGTGTGGCGGTTCCTCCGGAAATTGGACATAGTTCTACCAGAGGACCCAGCTATACCACTCCTGGGCATATACCCAGAAGATGCTCCAACATGTAATAAGGACACATGCTCCACCATGTTCATAGCAGCATTATTTATAATAGCCAGAAACTGGAAACAACCCAGATGTCCCTCAACAGAGGAATGGATACAGAAACTGTGGTACATCTACACAATGGAGTACTATTTGGCTATTAAAAACAATGAGTTTATGAAATTCTTAGGGAAATGAATGGATCTGGAGAGTATCATCCTAAGTGAGGTAACCCAATCACAAAAGAACACACATGGTATGCATTCTCTGATAAGTGGTTATCAACCCAGAAGTTTGGAATACAGGAAGAACAACCCACAAACCACAAGAAACTTAAGAAGAAGGAAGACCAAAAGGTGGACACTTCATTCCTTCCTAAAAAGGGGAACCAATACCCACAGAAGGAGTGGCAGAGATTAACTATGGAGCAGAGACTAAAGGAAGGACAAGCATATAGCTATCTCCTGAGAGGCTCTGACAATACCTGACCAATACAGATGTAGAGGTTCACAGCCATTCATTGAACTGAGTACACGGTCCCCAATGAAGGAGTTAGAGAAAGGTTCTTTGGGGCTGAAGGATTTTCAGCCCCTTAGGATGAACAACAATTACCGACTAGTACCCTCAGAGCTCCCAGGGACCCAACCACCAATCAAGGACTATACATGGTGGGACTGAATGTTCTGGCAGCATGTGTATAGTAGAGGATCGCAAATTCGATCATCTATAGGAGTAAAGGACCTTGGCCTTGTGAAGGTTTTGTACCCCAGTGTAGGGGAATGCCAGGGCCAATAAGTGAGAGAGGGTAGGGTGACAGGCATGGGGAGGGGGGAGGCAAAAGGGGTTTCTTCTTGTTGTTTTTGTTTGCTTGTTTGTTTGTTTGTTTGTTTTTTGGAGGGGAACCTGGAAAGGAGAAATTTACATGTAAATAAAGAAAATATCTAAAATAAATAAATAAATAAACCGTGTCTTTAAAAAAAAAAAAAAGTGAAGAAGGGAACAGATGCCCCTACCTCTGCCTTCTCTGTTGACTCATTTTTTTTGTATTCCTACCTGAAAGAACAAAACACTATTAGTTTACTCATTGTTCCATGTTACTGTGCCTTTAAAATGGAAACTGATCTTATATACAAGTATGCCCTAGGTAAGCCTGGCATTCTAGAAGTCATATCTAGTGCTGCTCCATCAGCTTTGTGATGGGAAGATAAGGCAGTTGTTATATACACAGTCATTTCAACTGGGTTAGTGGGTTGATCCACTTTCCTCTGCCAAACTCACCTTCCATGGACTAGTGAATGTGGAACAGGTCTTGAGCAAGTCAGCTGATGACACAGGACAGATATCAGCCAGACTTAAAGCCAGTGGAGGCAAGGGAGAATCCATACATATCTACTTCATTTTCATGCTTCTTCAAGGAGTCTTAATTTAATTAATTTTTATTAGAAATGGCTCATGACACCTACAGTTTTAATATTCTGAAACTTTTAACATGATCTCTTTCTACCAGTGTTGTATCTGGCCCTGAGGGGCTGGCCTGAATAGAAGTTTTCAAAGCAAGTGAGAGCTCGTATACTTCTTGCAAACTGCATGATTTCTTTTCCTGCTTTGAGCGCTAACTATAATTTCTCATGATAATGTTTTTTTTCTAAGTATATGCTTTCTTAACCAGACTTAAATCATGTCATATTTAAGTGAATGGTGGGCTTTAGAATTACATCATGCTGGAAACCTGCATGCTGTCTGTAAGTAGCACTTTCTCCCATCTTCCCTCTGACTCCCTGACTCCCATGATCCCAAATCTCTGACATCTGAGGACCTGTACCTAGACCTGGTTTCACATTCTTCTGTTTACAAGACAACAATCCTCTCATGTACCCTGTAAAGTCAAAGCCATCTGAGACCTAAGTTGTGACTTTGGTGCATTCCAGGGTAACCCCTCTCTTCCCACTTCCTTCCACTCTCAGCTAAAGAACTGTATTAACCATCTGTTTTAATGATAACTTCTGCCTTTCTGGTATTCCAGTCATGCCATCTGAGGGATTACATCAAGGACATGATAACATTACAAACTGTTAGTTCATGAGGTCAGAAGTTACACCCACCCTATCTGGATTAAGACCATATTTGATACTCTAATCCCAGAGTCATCACAGAGTAGACCCAATACTAAGCATTAATCACCATCAAGTTGATCTAGAATCAAACAAGTTGAGATAATAGAAATTGAAATGGCCAAGCAACAAAAGTGGGCCAGACAACCATTCTAAGATACATAAACAATGTCCTAACTCCAGATGGCCAGGTCCCACCACAAAAACATAAAGAACATGTAAAATCATTACAGTATTTCTCCTTTAAAACCAATTCTTCCAAAGTAATGGATCCCAAATAGAGCTACTTGAGTGACACTCAAAACAAAATACCAATTATTAATACATTCAAGGTACTCATAGAAGACAGGAAAAAAATGTCATAACAAATATCAAGAAAATGCAAACATGTGAATAAAATAAGGAAGAGCATTAAAAAATAAAAGTGTAATTTAATAAAAAGATAGCCATTCTAAAGATGTATATCATATTTTATTATATGGCATGAGATTTGAAAATTTTGCTGTGTTTCCACTTGTATTTTTTAATGTTTATCCAGCTTGACCTAAACTGATACAACAATGGTTATAAAACCATTCCATATTATCTCTAATGATCATGTCAGCATTACTCTGCCTCAATGCCTAAGACAGAACTTAATACAAAGAAAGAGTGTTTTCTTATTTGGGTCCATATGGATGTTCCACTTAGACTTGATCACTCAGGAATCACTTCTTCTTAGTACTTCGATCAGTTATGAGTCCATGAACCAACTGCTGCTCAATGCAAAAAGGCATCTCACTGGCCAAAGTTTTGAACAACATTCATCTATAAGTCAAATAAGACTCAGGAAACATTTGTAAGAAGGAATATAAAGAATGCAATAGTTCAGGAATAAAGTTGAGTATTGTTAAATGCTTCTTTCCAGACCCAACATGATTGCTGTAATCATGAACTCACAGTAGCTGTGTTTACCTGTACAAGACTTGCACAAGATCAGTCAATTTCCAGGAAGCAGCACTAGTGGAAGTCAGTAGGTTGATGATACAACAATAACAACAACAACAGCAGCAGCAGCAGCAGCAGCAGCAGCAGCAGCAGCAGCAGCAGAGCAAGAACATGAAGATGAAAGAGAGGCCTATTGAGGAGTGAAAGAATTTGGAAATAGATAAGGTCAATACCCATTGCATATAAATTGCAATTATCAAAGAATAAATAAAATATATTCTAAAACAATAATGGTCTTAAATCACTGATGTGTTAAACAACAGAACTCTCATAAAGCATCATTATCTTTCAGTGAATCTAGAGAAGTTATATTTATTCTGTCTTTTGTACTGATATGGCTGAGTGGAATTTGATCTAGGATCTCACCTGCCTCCCATATTTATTTCACAATACATACATTTTGTGGTTATGACAAAATTGACTCCATGTTGGTAAGATTTTAAAATGAGGCTCGTCCCCTTAAGTAGAGAAAGGAGAATATATGAAAGCAAAGAAGTCAACCATTCTTCTTCCCCAATTATCTACGATTCTATGTTGAGCATAATAATTCTATTCAGTGGAAAATTATTCATAGACGCTTTTAAGAGACAGGGTGCTGACACAGTAAGGAGTGCTGCTCTTAAACATTTATTTTTCTGACATGAATGCTGAAACTGGGAAGCAGGTATTAAAAAAAGACAGGCATATATTCTAATTTGATTTTCCTTTTTCAGAATTGCTGCCTGTCATTCTGCCCTTTTCAAAAATACTTACTGTGATTAATGGGAAATATAGAGTAAAAATATGTTAGATACATGAATATAAATGTTAATAAAACTAATTATTTATCCAATTAATATATGCCCTCCCACACTAACAATATTACTCTTTTTTTCTGGTTAAGTATAATTACTGTCCTTTGTTCAGATTTGTTCCCTGGACTCACAATCCTAATTACATAGTAATAGTGTAAAAACATGAAATAAACAATACAACTAATAGAGAGGCTGAGGTAGGAGAAGCATGATTTCAAGACCATTATGTGGTACTCAGCAAGACACTGTCATGTACAAACAAGTCGAAAGTGTATATAGATATTGGACCTATTTCTCCAATTACCAAATAAGAGAGACTACTGGATGACAGTCAACAAATTTCTAATTCCTCATATTTTTTTATTTCAATCAGTTAGTATATGTTGGTAATATTAATTTTCATATTAAGGTATTAAGAAAAAGTAATTGTTACTTCCTGTTGTTTTTGTTGTAAGAGGTAGAATTAGGTTTGTGTGGATTTGTTGAAAGATTACTTTCTTGCTTCTTCTAGGGTGTAGTTTTGCTCCTTATGTTGGTGTTTTCTGTCTATTATCCTCTGTATGGCTGGATTTGTGGAAAGATTGTGTAAATTTGGCTTTGTCATGGAGTACCTTGTTTTCTCCATCTATGGAAATTGAGAGTTTTGCTGGGTATAGTAGCCTGGGCTGGCATTTGTGTTCTCTTAGGGTCTGTATGGCATCAGCCCAGGATCTTCTAGCTTTCATAGTCTCTGGTGAGAAGTCTGGTGTAATTCTGATAGGCCTGCCTTTATATGTTACTTGACCTTTTCCCCTTACTGCTTTTAGTATTCTTTCTTTGTTTAGTGCATTTTGTGTTCTGATTGTTATGTGATGGGAGGAATTTCTTTTCTGGTCCAGTCTATTTGGAGTTCTGTAGGCTTCTTGTATGTTCATGGGTATCTCTTTCTTTAGGTTAGGGAAGTTTTCTTCTATAATTTTGTTGAAGATATTTACTGGCCCATTACATTGGGAGTCTTCACTCTCTTCTATGCCTATTATTCTTAGGTTTGGTCTTCTCATTGTGTCCTGAATTTCCTGGATATTTTGGGTTAGGAGCTTTTTGCTTTTTGCATTTTCTTTTACTGTTGTGTCAATTTTTTCTATGGTGTCTTCTGCCCCTGAGATTCTCTCTTCTATCTCTTGTATTCTGTTAGTGATGCTTGCACCTGTGACTCCTGAGTTCTTTCATAGGTTTTCTATCTCCAGGGTTTTCTCTGTTTCTGATTTCTTTATTGTTTCCATTTCCACTTTTAGATTCTGAATGGTTTTGTTCATTTCCTTCACCTGTTTTACTGTGTTTTCCTGTAATTCTTTAAGGGATTTTTGTGTTTCCTCTTTAAGGTCTTCTAACTGTTTACCTGTGTTCTCCTGTATTTCTTTGAGGGAGTTATTTATGACTTTCTTAAAGTCCTGTATCATCATCATGAGAAGTGATGAATCTTTCTTTTCTAGTGTGATGGTGTGTCCAGGACTTGCTATGGTGGGAGAATTGGGTTCTGATGATGCCAAGTAACCTTGGTTTGTGTTGCTTATTTTCTTACACTTGCCCTGCACCATCTGGTTATACCTAGTGCCTCCTGCCCTGGCTAAATCTGAGTGGAGCCTGTCCTTCCTGTGATCCTGGTGTGTCAGAACTGCTCAGAGTCAAGTTGTCTCTGGGATTCTGAGATTCTGGGATTTTGGGATCCTGGGATTGTTAGAGTGCTTGGGAGTGGAACTTCCTCTGGGTTTTGTGGGACTGGCTGCTGAGTTTGCACCCAAGGTCTGCTCAGGGCACTGTACTGGCCCAGACAGATTGGAATCAACCCATATCACTGAGTTGGCAGAGTTCCTGTGTGCCTGGGTCCTACTGGTCCCAGTTACTCCCAGTTTTGGGACAGATATGGTGTCTTCCTCACTTCTGATCCTGGGCATGTTAGAACGCCTGGGAGTGGAGCTTCCTCTGAGTGTTGTGGGACTGGCTGGGGAGTTTTTGCCCGAGGTCTGCCCCAAAGTCTGCCACATGGATTGTTTTTAATAATTACACACTACATAGATCCACAATAGATACTTTCCAGAACCTTGTTCACTTGCTCTTAAGACCACATGAAGCTCAAAAAGAAGGAAGGCCACAGTGTGGATACTTTGGTCCTTCTTAGAAGGGGGATCAACATACCCATTGGAGGAGTTACAGAGAAAAACATTGGAGCAGAAACTCAAGGAAAGGCCATGCATCCTGTGACTGTCTCACCTGGGGATTCATCCCATATACAGTTACAAAACCCAGACACTATTGTGGATGCCCACAAGTGCTTGCTGACAGAAGCCTGATATAGTTGTCTCCTGAGAGGCTCTACCAGTGTCTGACAAATAAAGAAGTAGATGCTCCTAGCTATCCATTGGACTGAGCACAGGGTCCCCAGTGGAGGACCTAGAGAAAGGACCCAAGAGCTGAAGTAGTTTGCAGCCTCAAAGGAGGAACAACAATATGAACCAACCAGTACCTCCAGAGCTCACAGGGACTAAAT